>JAABKJ010004704.1:0-22500 GCA_011634705.1 Andricus grossulariae
CAATAATGGAAGGTTCCCCTCAGGTCCCAATGGAACGTTCCATTGGAACATTCCCAACCGGCGGACATTTTACACCTTCCGGGAACTTTCCGTGCTATTTGGGTAGTTACTCACATCGTATTTCTCTTATGCTTATTTGGCGCAAGTAAGCTGAAAGCTAACATAAAATGATGTGAAAAACTTTCGTTTTGTTTCTCTCTGTTATTTAGAGATTACTACAAAAGACTAATTTTTTCCATAGTGAGTTATATACGTTTTATCTATCCATCTACTACAAATTGCAAATAAGCTTTATGCGAAACTTTTTGTAAAATTATTTCTAAAAAAAGAACGCACTTTTTCCATAACTTTTCTTAATTCCTTAACGCACCTTCGTAAATTTATCTTCGTATACTTTATTAGGTTTTATTGGCTATGATCGTTTGCGTAAGGTAGTAGCTAAAGCTAAAGCTTCAATGATTTCAACATTTCGTTTCGCGCTTACTTTGTTCATCTTAGTTGAAAATAATGAAGAATGATTTCGAGCAGTTACTTTTTCCTTACTGCTAACGTCAGACAATTTTAAATCTGCATGTAAAATCGAATTGCGTAATAATGAAGCTCATCGAGTGTATGAGACAATGCAGATGCATTCTTATGCGATAAGATAGGTGAAGAAAGCAGTGATGGTGATTACTATGATGATGATGTAGAAGTCGATGATTTCACTGACGATTGTGGTGATGACGTTGGCATTGGATCAATGTGTCAATGCGTGTAAATTCGAGAAAATGGTATTTCAATTTTGAATCTTTTTATACGCACACATTCCGTGCAAACGTTTGAAGTCAAATAATTAACTTCAATACGTCAGCACGCAAACGCTTCAATATTGGTCAATGCGTCTGAATTGTTAAGAGTAAAATACACACTCGAATTCGCCCCAATTCCTCACGGCGAATTCCAGAAAGTTTTGATTTATACAATTCAATCCGCAACTGGAAAACCAACGTGCAGGGCATACAGAATTTATTGTAAATGTTTAGTAAATTGTCCCGTTGCTCAGTGGAGACACTGCGGACTGATACACGTGAGATCACTGGTTTAAGTCTCGATGCATATAAGCATATTAGCATGGAACCATTATCGTTTGTCGATAAACTACCCGTCACTGTTTCACTAACGTTTATCTTGCAAGCGAACCCTGGATGTAACATATGACATGTATCGCTCCTTCTGGCAATCTTAGCAAGCAATATAACGCGGGAAATTTGAAATGACATGCGTGCGAGATCCGCGATCCGTTTGAAGAAATTGTAAACTCGACTATTCCGAGAGGCCTTTTATCGCCAAATTCAGAAAACCGAACCTTTCTGCTTTAGAATTTTAGAAGTAACCATAGAATTAGAGTCGCTAAATTCATATCTTCACTGCCGTTTTCCTCAGTTTTGTATTTTGTCCAGTTACACCTTTTATTACGGTATAAGAATCTTCGAGAGAGAGAGAGAGAGTTCGAAAACATAGGTCTTTCGAATTTTGCCTGACCCAGGTATTTGAGACTATGTCGCCAGGACCCCCAGCGAACGCGGAAATTGCAATTCCACGTGGATTACATGCGCACGCAATCTTTACGCCTCTTGGGGTCTGACAGCCCCCGTAACTCGGATCCCATTGGCCAAAAAAATCGAAGGTGGAAAAAGTTGGGGGTGCGCAAGCGAGTGCTTTTCGGCCAGTCTCAGATAATTGCGGCAGATTGATTTGTACCTCGCTGCCGAGCAGATATAGAAATTGTTCTATTTGTCATCAGTACGCTTTTTACTAATGTTTCGAATAAACAGTGTTCTTAGTGAATATAAATTTGTTGAATTCAAATTTACCGACCTTTCCCGCCTAAAATGATCCAGAGCTGTTACATGGACTTGGAGCTCCATCTGTTGTCAATAACAACTTATCAACTAGTGGCATATTACAACTAAAACATCATCGTTTGTCAGTAAGTTACCGGTCACTGTTTTACCGACGTTCAGCTTGAAACCGAACCCTGCCACCGAACTCTCTTTGTTATGTTACTATTAAGAAAGTACAAACTTACCTATTATAACTAAATTTAGAAACATTATTGAAAAACATCTCACATGTATGAAGAGAGTGAATGAAACTCAAAATACATCAATTTCACTTGATAATATAGCACAGCGGTGGCGCCACGAAATGAGACAATTTTGGCATTCATCTAGTAGAATATAGTACAATATCGGCCGACATAAAACGCGCATAGGAATAACGTGGAACATCTGTGACTGGATGTCAATCATAACTTACCTTGAGTATTAAGTTATATGGAAGGATGTGCTCCAAGCTTTTTACGTCCGGGAAGTAATTAATAAAATTTCGAATCGAAAAATAAAAGAAAATCCAATTCTTTACGGCTCTTCCAGACTTTATAGAAGAGATGTAAAGAATTGGAATTTTTTGTTTATTTTTCGATTCGAAATTTTGTTACCTTGAGTGAGTTAATTATTAAAAATTGCTGAAGTACATTTAACGTTTCGATCAGAATGAGAATTCAGTGAAGAATATTATTAATTTCACTTATTTTTTGCGTATCTTCTGTCTTAAATATATCTGCATAAATAGAGCTTTTATTGAAAGCAATAGTAAAAACACATGTATCGAAATAAATATCAGTCATGGATATATCAGAAATTTGCTTTTTCACTTCTGTAAAATTTAATCTTGAATCATGACGTTACCTTATGAGTAAAAAACGTCCGCTGCTACGATTTCTACCAATGAAAGTTACCTGTTTTCTTATGAATGAAGTATGATCGTGTAACCATATTTAATATGGTCAAGAGGTTATAAATAGAATCCTTTTGTCATTTTTAAAATATTTGGTCAAAACGTTGAATACAGAGTAGTGTTTTCTTAATTAAAAAACAGAATGTCCGACTGGAGCCCAGCTGACATCTAAACAGAATTTTGCTACTTTGTTTCGGACCAATATGAAATATTTGAGGTTTGTTGAAAAAAATGTTTCAAACAAAAATTCTTATTTTTGTTCTTACAGCATCAATGGATTTAAGCTTGAAATTTAAGATTGTGATCGTTGATCAACTTCAATATTATACACCTTCTACTACAGAAAAGTGTAGAGAAGCGCCACCTTCTGCTGATTCACTTCTTGCAGCAAGTAATTAGAAATTCATAATACAATCTAAAACAAATATTATAGATAATTATACCTCTAACTCTTTTTGTAAATTAAGCCTAGAAATCATTATTATTTAATAGTGGAAAATACTTTATATAATTTTTTACTATGTGCAAATAAAAAAAGCACAAACAACAAAGTTTAATTTTGAAGATTTACAATTGAAAATTCTTGAATTTTAAGAAGTTATGAATAAAAATTCTTAAATTATGATGATTTTAAAGATCAAAAGACAATTTTTCAATTATTAACCTGTTCAACTGAAGAAATATCAAAAGTAAGTCGTCAAATTTACGGAATTTTCAATTGAAAATTAAAAAATTAGAAACCCTTTAATCATAGAACATTTATAGTTCAAAGTTCTGGAACTTGAAAGATTTAGATTTAAGAATTCTTGAAGTTTGTAAATGTATAGAATTACAAATTATTCAATTTTTAATATTTATTTTCCGAATGGTTTAATTTGGAAGATTCATAATTGAAAATGCTTTTAATTTTAACGATTTACAATTTAAAATTCCTCAATTTCAGAGATTTACTATTGAAAACTCTTCAATTTTAAAGATGTATGTATAAACATGTTAAAATTTTAATGATATTGGTCAGTTTGGAAATCAAAAGTCAAGATTTCAATTCTAAATTTTCCACATTGAAGAATCTTCGTATGTAAAGTATCATAATTACAAAAAGGTTAATTATAAAACTTAAAACTTGCATAATTTCAGACTGTAAATTGTCAAAATTGAAAACTTCAATTCAAACTATTTACAATTTACAGTTCTTAAGGTTTGAAGAATCACAATTGTTAAATTATAGATTAATTAAAAAATTTTCAAGGAATCTGTATTATCATTAGAGAATAACAGAAAATATTTAATGACTTTTCAGACTAAATAGACCTATGGAAGAAAAGTTATTTTAAGTAATTTTTTTCTGAAAAAAGATCTACTCCTTTCGCTTCGCTGGTAATCGAACTACAGAACTACTGATTTCCGGTCAGGTGCTGAGACAATTTTCCGGAGCGAAAGGAGAAGATCTTTCTTCAAAATAAAAGTATTTAAAATAATTTTAAATTGACATAACTGTTCAATTCTATCATTTATAAATAAAAATTCCTGAATTATGATGATTTTGCATATCAAAGGTCAAGTTTTCAATTCTAAGTCTTCGAAATTGAAAACATTTCAAATGCGAAGCAGAAAGATTATGAACATTTTAATTGCAAAATACGAAAACTTGCATAATTTTTTAATGATTCCAAATTTGAAGTTATTTACTTTTGAACATTTTTTTCTTTATTTGGAATATTTCAATGTTGAAGATTTAAAATTGAAAATTCTTCAATTGTGAACAATGAAAATGACCTCTATTACTTTTCTTAAATATTCTGAAATCCTGGATTTTTATGAAATCTTTGAATGTTCTAAATTCTCTCAACTTCTTGAGTTCCCTATATGCTCTCAAATTCCTGAAATTATTTGAATTTCCTAAAACCTTCGAATATGCAGAATTCCGTCAATATTAGGAGCTTCCTGAAACCTCTGAATTCCTTAAATTCTCTGAAATCCTTGAATATTCTTAATTCTTTGAAATCCCTGAATTCCGTAAATTCTTCTGAATCCTTTGTATTATTTTAAAGTTTTTGAAATTCAGAAAATTCCACTCATGAAGAGAATTGCACAAATTAAAAGGAACTTAGATAATTGAGAGAATCCCGCGAATTTAAACAAGTCCAAGGATTTCAAAATATTGCAATGAATTCAGATGATTTAGAGAATTTAGATCAATTTAGAAATATCAAGGAATACGGAGGAATTTAGAAGATTTGAAGAAATCAAAAAGAATCCAAAAGGATTTGAAAGAGTTTAGAAGCCTTCCAAACATTTCAGGAGGGTGAAAAAGAATACTTAGAACATGAAGAATTCAAAGCAATTCATTTCACATTACTAATTTCATACAGATACATACTTGAAATTTAACTACTTCATTGTATAAAAACTTAAATTTAAATCTTCTACAATGAAAAAATTTCGAAAAAGTATTGAGAAAACAAAATGTTTATGGTAGCTTTTCAATTATCCAAGTTTCTTTCCATATTAATCTGCGAAAAAAACTAAAAAAAAATTGCGTAGGGCACTTAGTCTAAGGAGAGATGAACATCAAAATAATGTTCATAGAACTCAAACATATTACTCAGTCCTTTCAAAAAATACAATCGCGGATGGTCATGGTTTTAATTGGGATGATGTCAAGATCTTTCATCCAGAGAGAAATAAAAAATAAGACTCAATAGAGATAAAAAGAGGTGTTTCGGGTTTCAATTGTGTGCAAAGCTACGAATCTTGCCGATGTTTCATGAACATTGCAGTTTGCTTCTTCTGGGCTGACCTGAAACTGAAGTTTCAGGCTATGATATTCTCATATATACTCTGTACGATGCCTGCGATAGGCCAGAGAACCCCACCGTGGAGCCCGATCGAACTTGACTGGCCAATCAAGTCTTTTACGAAAAACCGGGGAGGACGGAAAGCCATAATCGAATTGGTGTTATATCCATTTTCCCTATTGATGTTATTAGGGTGTTTTAAGATTTCGCTTGCTTCTCTATGTTCTCTTGGAAAAATATTGTACGTTTTTGCGATGACGGTTGTTTTGTCAAATAAAATGCTATGTTTGGTTTCAATATGATGCTCAGCTAGTGATGATTGCGTGAAATGCTTTATCCTGACTTTACTCTCATGTTCCTTCACACGTTGGCTCACCGCTCTCCCGGTTTCTTCAATATATATCCCTTTTTATCTTTAGGGTTGCTTAGAAGCTGTCCTATTTTCGCAGGTGTTTTAAATATGTTTTGGATGTTCTATTTGTTGGAAATTCTTCCTATTTGTTCTGTGATACCTTGGATGTAGGGAAGGATGGTGATCGCCCCTCCGATCGCACACCTTTGATAAAACACTGTCTACTTAATACTTATTACTTTTCTTTCAATAACCGATTCTACGAACACACTTCATGAGAAGCAATGGGATTTCCAATCTCACCTGTGATAGCCAACATCTTTATGGAACATCTGGAAACTTCAATCTTCAACCTTCAACCAATCCAAGCTTAAACCGGAATTTTAGTGCCGTTACGTTGGCGATACTTTCATCATCAACACCCTTGTATACAGAGCTGCCTCCATGATGAATAAAAATACCTTAAGAAATGAATTACAAAACGTTAAACAAATCCTAATGCAGAACGATTACACAAACAAACATATTGATAAAGCAATAAGAAATTACACTCAAAAAAACAAGTGAACACAACCTACTGCATGAAGAGAGCGAAAAACGACCACCATCCTACCCTACATCCAAATTATCACAGAACAAATAGAAAGAATCCTCAGCAAACACAACATTCAAACAATATTCGTTTGGTTCCATCAATCAAAGATTGTGGTTGAATCGTTTTGCTGATTTTAGAAAATATTTTATTGATTCAATAACATTTTTTGGTTGGATCTACCATATAATCTAAGAGAGTATTTTACTAGAGTCAAGAAAAATATTTGGTAGATTCAACCAAAATATTTTGTTGAAAGAATCTTAAAAGTGGCGGATGCTTGCGGACTTGATTCGATCGCGTACTCCAATTCAACATGACACTCCTCGTTCGAGAGTTCGTAGTGTCGCGAAAAAAACATAAAAAATTTTGAATCTCGGTGAACCTTATGAAAATAAGTGCGGAAACAGAATCGATTAGGATTAAGTGATTACATGAAAAATATGTAAGATTACTAATTGAATTTTTGTGTGTGCCTGCGATTGCGTGCTTAGGTTTTTGATTTTTAAAAAAACAGAACGATTTTTTGACTAAAATAAACAAAGAATCTAGTACAATTTACATGGAAAATGGTTTGCCGTGGAATTTTCTAGTCATGTGATATTTGGTAGTTTATTGAAATACTAAATAATTCACACAAGATGACACAATTCCATGGTAAACCATTTACAATGTACAGTGTGCTGGGTCGTTTATGGTTGGATGAAGTACAAGTTTTGGTTAAATCAATTAAACTCTATTCTTAGACCAGCGGAAACACTTATTTGAATTATTAACTAAAATATTCCCTTGGATAAAGCAAATTATTTTCTTGGATTAACCAAAAATTTTACTTGGGCCAACCAAAATATTTGCTTGTATCAACCAAAAGAGATAGTATAATCAACCAAATTTTACGAACCAAAAAATTTTCTTGGGTCAACCGAATATTTTTTTGTCCATATAACATCCATATTCTAGGGTTGATTCAACCACCATTTTCTTCATTCAACCAAATCTTTTTCTGGGTGTATATTGTAAAAACCGGAAGAGCAGTAAGTTAACGTATAAATAAACATGAAAATGAAGTCAACCTAAAATATTTCGCGCAATCAGCACTAGCTGAGCATTATATCGAAACAGGACATAGCATTTTATTTAACATAACAACAGTCATCGCAGAAACATACAATATTTTTCCAAGAAAACGTACAGAAGAAATTCGAAGCTTAAAACACCCTAAGAAAATCAATAGGGTCAAAGGATATAACACCAATCTGATTTGGATTTCTATCCTCCCCTGTTTTTGGAAAAAGACTTATTTGGTCAATCAATTTCGACCAGTCTGGACGGTGGGGTGCTCTGGCCAATCACAGGCATCGTAGAGAGTATGTATAAGAACAGCATAGCCTGAAAATTCAGTTTCAGGTTAGCCTTGAAAAAGTAAACTGCAATTTTCACGAAACGTCGGCAAGATCGGTAGTTTTGTACGCGATTGATACCCGGTATACCTCCTTTTATTCCGATGAATCATCGTGAAAGCAATAAATCAATTGAAGGAGATGTTATTTATGAAGACAGACGGTAACAAAGTTATTAATTCAAAAAAATACCTCGAGGGATAAGCACAGTTTGGGATGGGTTTATGAATATAAGTTTCTATTTTTCATACCAATAATCTCGAATGAGCCGGAAAGGAGGTAGTTGGAGATCTAATTTTGATTTGTGAACATTTTTGTGTTCTGATTTTCGTGCACAAAATGGTTCATAAGAAAGTAGATTTTATTTCGGTCATAAAATAATTTTTTTAAATACAGACAATAGGCTTAGATTCAATTTAATTTGCAGAGTTGTCTATGAATACAACTAAGATTTCTTCAAATTGAGGCATGAATGTTCACCTTAATTTAACGAAAGATACCTATTATTTGTTTAAATACTGCTTGAAGGATGTGTACGTAACTAGCAATTTTTATAAACGTGCGATTGTTTGGATTTTTATTTTTCCTACTTGGAAAATGCAATAATCTGAATAGATTGGTTCAGAATCAACCACAGATAATTTTTTGTTTCTAATCCAATACAATTGTACAATTGGTGATAGACTAACAATTTAGTAGAATTTAGTATTTCTAAGTTAATCAAGTTTATAATCTTAAAAATAATTATTGACTCAATTTTTCATACAGTGGAATGTCAAGATCCAGTCCCTATTTTTCCAAATGATTTTCTAAAACGTAAAAATTTGTTAGTTGCGGATTTCATAGCAACAGGTTTAAGGCCAAAGCCGCTATCATGTAAAAACCGTGAGTTAAAAATTAACATATAATTCAAAAGTTTTAGAGAGTACTGACTGAAACGTCTAGTTTCTTTCTAATCATTGAGTGGTTCATATTGGCGGATTCAGAGGTTGCCCGAATGAGTAACCGCCCCCCCCCCTTCAGTTCAGATTTGAATTATGATTCTTAGCTTCTCAAGTGGAAAAAAACCTTCCTCTGAATCTGCCGTTGGCTGTCTCATAAAATATTTTCTATAATTGCGAAGTAAAGTGCTTACAAAAACATATGTTTATATTAATCGATTTAATTTTGTCTTCAAGTACTTTACTTTTTAGATATTTATTAATAGACTTATAATTTATAGTACAATTTAGTAGATCTAAGTTAACGATATTTTCAAGCTCGACAATCATTAATGACTATATGTTTTTCTTACTGGTTCAGGTAGACAAATGGATTATGAAGAAGATGATGTACTAGTGCGAGGGTACCGTAATATTGGAATATATGATATTAAAACTGCTAATTTTCGTCCGCTTTTTCTAATACAGTGAGCAGTAGTAGTACTGGTAGCAACTAATGATGGTCACCTGCTTAATACCAGTTTTAAATTCTGTATTTCTTAGTGGGTAAAATAATATCTAAAATAATTTAATAATGTAATAAATAAATAGATTTAAGATGTATCCAAATTCTTTTTCATAATCACATCGTAATCACTCGTCCTATACGTCCTCCTCTAAATCTATAATATATCTTCTGTTAGTGAGCGACAATCTCGCAGTTCTGAACGTAGCAGTTACGAAAATGCCTAGTAGCTTCGACTATAATATCATCTATCGTATTGCAAATGTAGCCCTAACATCTAAATTATGCACTTACAGAACGGGTACTCTGTAAATTTCTTTGAATAAGATCCTTAATGAAAAAGAAGTATTGGTAAGTATTGGATCCAGTATTTTTTTCGCGAAAAAAAGTATTAGATGCAATACTCACCAATACTTCTTTTTCATATTGGGTGACACTTTCAAGAAGTAAAGTCTCACTCCATCTTCTAGCCAGAAGTGAATTTCATCCATTGGAGTGGAGCGTGATATTTCGTTGGTGTAGAGAATAATTCTTAGTCTTGGAGTTACTGACCACTCCAAATGGTTTGAGTGTCAATTCTATTTTAGGGAACGTATCTATCGAACTTAGGGAATATTGCGTTAATCTAGCTGATGAAGTGACAAAATTTACTCAATTAGGGGCCAATTATAACCTAGAAATATGTAGCAATTTTTCGTTTATCTTAATATAAAATCCTTCTGGATTGAAATAGAAAGTAAGGACTGACGTGAAGACTAAATGAAACGATTCAATTCACTATAAAATCCGCTTATTCATTTAGTAATTCCCCATCCATATATACGGTTGGTCCCCAATCAACCCACATGCCACGCATATCATTCTCAAACGCGGTTCTAAATAACATTAATTTCCCTTTTCTACAATCGCAGTTTCGATTCAAATTCATCTAAATTATAAGTGATATTCATAACGTAAATCTCTCTTTACATCAAAATGCTTAATGGCAATAATTTACCTTTTGTTACATGGTCTCAGGTACAGTTTTGAATCGAAGCTTTGAACAACATGAATCTTCATGCTCTGATAATTATGTTCCCAAAACATGAATTTTTTCTTTTCTACAACAAATGGCGTAATAACTTTGCATATATTTAATTAATAAACCTTACAATTGTTAATTACGAGCTTGCGTACGCAGCCTGCGCTGGTGTCTCTCGGTCCGCCCCTTTCTTGGCTGGTTGCTAATGGACACCTTCTCGTGCACCGACGTCTAGGCTGTAGGCTTGTAGGAAGTTTTCTCTTTTGATGAGGATAATGCCTTTAGATTCTGGTCGGATGACGGGTTTGATGAGAGTAACCTAAATAGAATCTGTAACATTCAAAAAGCGTTTTGGTGGCCTCTGCGCACGGCCCCGGAGATTCCTTCCTAGGTGACGTGTGGCTCCGAGGTGCTCCTTCTCGTACGAAGCGGAACGCTTCAAATCATTCTTCATTTAATAGGTAAGTGTAATCAAAAATATTTGAGAGGTATAAATACTAAATTTGAGTGAAGCACACTCACATCAATAATTCGATTCAAGGACGAATTGGGAATTACTTTGCGCTGCTCAACGGAAGATTTAAACAAATTCTTGGTCGTATGAAAAATCGATGACCAAGAATCGCTTATTTATCCACTTACCTCAAAAGTAAGTGTTAAATTGAGAATCTAACAATGCACTGGAGAAATGAAGCGGAAAGAAGATAGCCAGGCTTTTCTCGAAATTTCTAACTGCGATGCTGTTAGAATTCAGCATCCTTGGGAGGATGCTGGATCCCTCCCTCGACCTAGTTGCTCCCTGCATTGGGGGTCAGTAGTCCTTCAGCCTTCGATCCGTATCGATTTCTGAGCGTTTCTTTTTAGTCGCAAACCAAAGATCGCGAACGCGATGCCAAAGAGTTGTTTTCTCATTTTACCTTATATTTTAATTTTGAATTGCTAAACTTTCCATGAAAGTGAGATAAGGAATTGTTAGTTCATCTCGTGACAAATTATCAATTTTCCTACTGGTCGAGACTCCTTTCTTACATTGTGTGGGTGCTTCTGGACAAGCCTACTCTCGTTCACGAGGTTCTGGCAACTCTCTCCCTTGCCAGGCTCTGAGTCAACCCGCTAGCCTGCAAGGTAACGTCGTGGACCATCTCCAGAAGCTTCTCTTTCAGTGGAGTCTCGCTCTTTAAACAAAATTTAGTACTTCTGGACAAGCTCATTCTCGTTCATGAGGTTTTGGCAAAACCTCTCTCTCGTCAGGCTCTGAGTCAAAGCGCTAGCCTGCGAGGTGACCTCGTGAACCATCTCCAGAAGTCTCCCTCTCTCTCTATTTTCTTGGTAGAATATCTCTCTGTAAAAAACGCGTTCATGTGAACAAGGACTATACGATGAACTATCAATTACTTCCCCATTTTTTGTTATGTGTGTTCAATAAACTTTGAAGTCATATGGAGTAAATAGGTTCGAGTATTAACGCTAAACTCTTTTAAATACAAAGTGTATTTTTTTTTCTTATAAACTATGAGTAATCTACTGTTAAGTGTGAGCTATGTGATTATTTGTTAACAATCCGACCAAGTGATTTTTTATGATCTATTTGTGTACAATCTTTATCTTGTAATCTCGGTGACCTGCTTTTAAATGACCAATAAATGTGATTTCTTGTGAATCAGTGAAAAAGAGGATAAATGCATTGTGTTAAAGTACTTTCTTAAATTCGTTCACCTCTACCAGTAATTTTAGTCAACAAAGTGTTGAAAAGTAAGGAAAAAATACAAAAGATTATTGATATTGCACAAGTTAAGGTGGTATTTTCGGATCTAAAATATTTAGAAAAAAAAAATTCACTCACCACTCAGATCGTCCACTAGTTCCATAAAATGCTTTCTTTTGCCGACGCTGACAATAAAGCTTAATATCCTTAGTATGTATATTGCTGGAAAATTCCCGAGGAAAGTGTCGCCATCATTGGGGTACAGTGATGTAAACTTCCTCTCAATCTGCAACAGTGAAAAAATTCTAATGACATGAATATCAAAACATAACCATAATTACGCAGTGTAAAAATAATTATATTAAATCATTAATATCTTAGTGAAACAACAACGTTAATGAAAATATTCAATTCAATACCCATTAATTCATCGTCGTAGTCCTCAAATTAGAGATATTTCTCAAATATTGATGTGATTGACATCAATTTCAAAGTATCGAACTATTCGATCTATCCGATATGGCCTTATTTCATCCATTATTTTGAAAATTTCTTGTTTAGTTTCCTCAGTTGCTCGCATGTATTTGATAAAGTCTGAGACATAAAATGTATTATTAATAATTATTATCTTTCAACATGAAGAAATATGAATTACAAATCATTATTCTAACCTTCTCCTTCCACTTTTCAACCGAAAGAGTTATTCCTCTAAAATAAGGAAGATGCTTCGATCTTTTTGATGGTTGGTTTGAAAGAAACAATGTTTTTCTTTTTCTGTGATCAGGGTTTTAATTTTTCCTTGATTTTTAGAACGGAATGACATAGAATCATGTAGGATTGCTTGTCATAGAAATTCTTCGAAGATAAAAATTATACTTTTTCAGTTAAAGAAAACATGCTATTTGAAAAGGGTAACAGTAATTATAAACAAGAAAAATGTCTTCTTACAAAACCATCCGAATAACAATCGCTTTGCAATTTTAGAAAAGGACTTATAATGGCTTTCACAGCATCATGCATATTTTTGGATAAAGGGTAACCACAAAAAATAGGGAATCGTTAGAAAAAGTAATATATATAATATATATACACTCAGAATGACGTTTCAACGACTCATAGGTTATTACATTTCCTATAAAATTTTAATATCCACTCTTTTATTGATTGTGCAGTTATGTCACGGTCCATTGGGAAGTATCGAAAATACAAATTTATGGTCTTTTCTTTTCCGGGAGGGCTAACAAGTTTCAAGTAGCTTGTTATTTTTAAACATTTATTTCTATTTTTTTCCATTGAGTTGAACGGTCAATGTTGCAAACTATGATAATATAAGTGCCTATGCAGTATAGAACCTATCAAAATTTAACTTACATTCGGTACCTTAACTTGAATGTGCGAACATGAGTTTATTTTTTATGAGCTCAATACTGCATAATCCACTTGTACTAGCATAGTGTACAACTTTTTTTGTTTACCCGAATCAGAAAAAAAATGATATTGGCTTGAAAATGACAAGAAAAGTTACATTTTTCGTGATTTTTGCTATTTTCGGTACTGTAATAAGAGCGTGCGATCATCAGATAATTTTTCATGGGTTCCTAGTGGGCAAAAAGTTTGACAACGTCTCTACGAAATCGATACGAGATCTTTAGGACAATTTTAAGACATGCTATGTCCATTTCTTTAAGATGTCTTTACGATGTCGGGAAGACATAATAATGAAATGGACATAGGATGTCGTAAAGTCGTCGTAAACATGTAACAATGTCGTAAAGACGTCGACAAATTTTGCGCCCACTGGGGCGTTCACTGCATATGAACTTATACTGTCATAATGTACAACTTTCATGATTTTCCCGGGTCAGATAAAAAAAGTTATTGGCCGGGAAATAACGAGAAAATACAATTTTTAGTGATTTTACCACTTTTCGGTACTTTAACATTAGTCTCATTTGTATAATATATTTATACAAATTTTACCGTTCACCCGCAACAACGAAAAACTCATTTGGTTGAAAATAACGAAAAAATATAATTTTTTGTGATTTGTACATTCAACCGCGTTGTGCGAACTGAGAGAATTTTTCTTTTTTGCTCAAACGTTAAGAAAGTTATTTTGGCACCACCTGGAAACTTTTAAGCTGCCCCGGGAAGGGAAAAACAAAACTCGATTCCTTTCGATACGCCCTACTGTCCGTGCTAACTGCAATAGCTATTTGCCTATTACCAGTATCATCGTCATCGCTTCTGCTCATTGAAGTAGTAATTATTATTGTACATTCCGCACCTGAAAATAGTCAATGTAACTCTAATTCTGTACACGATAAGGTTTCCAGTTTCCCTCAATGCGTGCCGAATCTGATTAACAAATTCTGCCCTCTCAAACTTTTAATAATTACCAGGCCTAAGCTACAATGAATTACTGATAAAATTAAGAAAATAACCAAGACACGTGACAGAACACGCTTAAAGTGACACAAATGAAGAATGATGCGAATAAATCGCGATATACAAGACTTCGTAATTTTTCCACTCCACCCAGAGACGAGAAAAGACCGATTATTTGACGCACTTCATCTAAATTCGGCTAGGAAAAAAAGAAATCACACCGGAGTGTGGTCAGAGCGCCTCCAATACTCCTGGGGTGACCAACCCCTCAGTCCATCCGATATGAACTTCTATCTCGAGCTCCTTTCACAAAACTCAACATCTCGGTCGATCTAATTCAAAAACTTAGGACTTCAGGTGTAGGGCCGTCCCAGGACAAGGTGCAATGTGTGCGTTACATACAGGCGACTATGTGAAGGTCTTGTGAGGGGACGGCCGCTCCAGCCGGCGCCCGATTGGTTTGTTGCCCTACGTGAAGCTTTAGAAAATCCAAAAGGTGCATACTTAGATACTTTTCGCTGATTTATAATCTCACTTAAATAGCTTTTTGTTTCAATGGACTGTATTACCCTACTAATATATTTCTAAACAGCTTCCCAACGAGCAAAAAAACAGAAGGTGCTAAGTGCTTACTTGCCTCTACCTACCTAATTCGTGATCACACTTGGAGCAGGTATCAATGGGTTTGTCAGAACATCTCAAATGAAACTAAAGCAAGTTAGTTTTCATTATTCCGATATTCATCGTTGTGTAAAGACAGTGCAAGTTCTAAGTGTTGGTTTATTAATAACATGAGATCAGAGGCAAGTTTTAAAAAGTATTGAGGAAATTCAGCATTACACATTAATGAGGTGATTATGTATTAACTTATTCTGTTTATATTTTTACTTAGAAAAAGATTCAATTTTCTTTAATTCTTCACAGTTTTTTCTCTGTTTTTAAAATAAAAAATACAGCAGTATTAGGGTTACTGAAAAAACATGGCTAGCTTCAATTAAGTTCATTCCAAAAGTGCTTGAACATCCAGTTTCTCGAAAACTCATATTTCTCAAAAAACGACGCAAAATATGAAAGCAGTTCATGGTTCAAAATTACTCTTCTTCCTGAAATCTATTAAAAAATTATACCCTTACTAGTTGTTTATTTTGTATACTTTGAACAATTTTTCCATTAAAATAGAATAAATCGATAAAATTGGACTAAGATAGCATGTATTTTAACGAACTTCTTACCTTTTAAATGTTTTTTAAAGTGCAATAACAATGTGGAAAAACATTTTTCATACGAATATCAAGATTCTTGAGCTCCAAAGTAAACAAAAATTGGTTTTGATTTCTATAATTGAAGAAACATAATTTTTAACGATTAAAAATCTTGTTTTTTTTTCGAAACAGCGTAAAATATGGATGGTAGTTCATAATTCAAAATTTTTCTACTTCCTGAAATCTACAGAAGTATTCCCTTACCAGATGTTTATCTTGTGTGTTATAACTAATTGTTTCAACAAAATAGAAACCATTGATGGAAACAGACTAAAATAGCATTTACTTACCATCATGATCTTATCGACTTTTTTATACATATATATATTTTCTAAATTTGCTAAAATGAGCAAGATACACATCTGCTTAGGGTATATTTATATAAACTACAGGTAGTGTAACAATTCGAAACTATGAATTCCTGTTTATTTTTGGCATCTTTTTCGAAAAAATGAGATTTTCAATCATTAAAAATTATGTTTACTCAATTTTAGAAATAATAACCAATTTTCTCTGTTCTGAAGCTCAAAAACAATAATAATATCATGTAACATGCTCTTTACATTTTTGATGAACAATAAACAAACCTTCTAGAAAACAAATGTTGAAGTTCGATAGAATACATATTATTTTAGTCAATTTCTATACATGTATCCTTCTTTTTTGGAAAATCGGTTGAAATACACAAAGCCAAAAAATCTAGCAAGTGGTTATTTTCATAGATTTCAAAAAGGGAAACAATTTTTAACTATGAGCTGCTATTCATATTTTACGTCATTAAAATTACGAAGTTAATGAAAAGGTGAAGGGGCGACATGATAAGGAACCTCGGAGGATTCTGGAGGAACTGTACGTGATCCTGCAAAGGAACCTGTATGTAAGCTAACCTTCGAACCAACCTTTACAGTGTACAGGTTCCTTCAGAGAGTGATTTAAGACGCGGGTTCATGTGCAGGAACTTGTTGAGGATCCTATACACGAACCTGCATAGGAAATAATCCGCAAGGGTTCGCTAGTAGCTTGGCTCTCTCGATAGTCAGTTTGATCTTCAAGGGAATAAAAGGAAAGCAACTTCACAGCTGTAAGCAACATAAGTTTTCGCGGCCGCTTTTTGTAAAGGACCTCATACGTGTTTCTATACAGGAACCTGCGCCTCAAATTACTTCGAAAAAGAACCTGTACAGGAAACTATACTCGATAATTCAAAGGTTCCTTTGTCAGTGCAGGATCATATACAGTTTCCTTCGCCAAACTCCTACACAGAAACCGTCAAGATTGCCTATGCAGACTTGTGTACATGATCGTATCTAGGAACAAGTCCAGGATCCTCCGAGGTTCCTGTACAGGAATTTCCAGCTGGGTTGAATAACCTAAACTAATTTTAGTTTCAGCAAATGGATCTATCCTACTATAGAAAGTAGTAGAATCAATATATTTCACGGGTACAGATTTTGACGAGATAAACAGCATAGTCATCCTTATCTGTATACTATTTTGTTCAGAGGTCCTTTTAGACACGTAGAACAGCTCTATTATGAAAGGAGTTTTCCCAGTAACACATAAAGATCTTCGTCCAATAACCTTTATTCCTTTCCTCTCCAAAATCCAAGACGAATTATGCTTAAATCAGCTCACATTTATTAACAAATATTCCATGCTATCTTCCTTCCAATCAGGCTTTAAAGACGGTTCTCAAAGGACATACGGCTTTGGCAATTACATTCTCATTACGACACTCAACCTTCGCGCTCCACAATTAGGTTATACAGATTAGAGACGGTTATGTTAGACAAATAAAACGATATATTCTAATATGAATATATAGAAACGGAATATAAAGAGTGAGCATATTTTTCGATATAATGTTAAGAAAAACATATATGAGACGCTGCACGAGAAAAGGGACCTTAAGTAGAAAAATAAATTTTTTTAGTTTTGCAGTGCTCTTTGTAATTTTTGACCTGCTCGTGTAAAAGTCAGAATGGATCTATCTCCAAAACCTGAGTCACTATGAGCAGTGAAAAAGCGCACCTTTCACTTGCGGTAATGATGCAAGCTGAACTTTAACTGCTTGTACTGCAAAATATAGCTAGAAATTTCTAAAAAAGAAGGATGTTCGCCCTGAAAAACATATTATGACGTTGAATAATTTTAAAACACAAATCAGACAGCGACTATACACTATTTTTTAGAAAAGTAATTAGTTACAGATACAAAATTTTTCCGTAGTTCTTTCCAAAATTTGGACAGAAAAAATTAGGATCGTAGGTACTTTCCTCTTCACTTTAGCATGTCTCGTTAAATCTATTGGTAAATATGTATTATGTATTATTAGCATATGACTTGATTTATGATGTGTACGTGCGTGATTATGCGTGGTTGAATTATAACCTTCAAATTATCTAATAAATAATCGAAAATATTAGACACGTTTTATGTTCGAGCTTTTCGCTGGAAATTAGTATATAAAAAGTAAAGTTTCGAAGACAGGCAGGCTAAGGGTCAACTAAACTGCTAAAAAATCGAATTTTGGGTATAAAAAGTGAAATGACTCTAGAAATATTTAATTAATCAAAATTTCCTAAAAATTTTCCCTGGTTCTTCATTTAGTCAATACAAAGATATAAAAAATTTTGAAAAATCGGTTAAACTGCTTAAGGATCGAATTTTGGAGATAAAAAGTGAAATAACTCTAGAAATAATAATTAAATCAAAGTGTTCATATTTTCTGTATCTACTGTGTCCAATTTCTAAAAAAAAGACAGTGTATATTCACAGAATTTATACTTTTTCAGTTTTCCCAGGAATCATAATCCATAATCCGGATATCCGACAAGAGACCATTTCGAGTATCATGCAGCACGAGGCCATTTATATGTGCGAGTAGTAATAAAGGGTGATAACATCATTGGACACGAGGATAATGGTATATTTGAGCCAATATGAGATTCTGGGCTTGATTTTATCACGAACTGCGGCAAATTAACATTTTAGAATTCACCCGAATTCCGCTTTCTGATTCGTTCAAACTGATTTAGCTAGCGCATATTAAAAGCGTTTTAATTCGTTTTATTTTGTGTTCAAGGTAATTTAAAAAAAAAATTAATAAAAATTACATACCTCGAGACTCAAACCAGGGATCGCAAGTGTATAAGTCCAAAGGGCTACCACTGAGCTACTACTCGAGTAAATTTACTTGTATTTAATTATAGATATACAGGAAGACTTCAATTTCGCGAAAACTTTCGATTTCAATTGGGTCTCTCTTTTTAATTCCGAGCATAGAAATGTAGCAGTCGGACCTACTATTATAGCAAATTATGTCTCATACAGCATGCACTAACAAAAATAATGAAGAGAAAAACTGAATAGGTAGAAAAAAGGACATCTTTGTGTTGATCAGCTCGGCATTCTATGACGATCGAGTCGAAAGTCCGAGATGGTCAAGTGGACTTTCTGAGATGATCGATTTGAACCTCTTGTCTTAACCTTTTAGAGATAGTCTCTTTAGCCATCTATGAAGGCTGTCCTATAGTCTATCTGCACACGTAGATCGCCAGATAGACCTTCTATTTTTCTCCGCGTAGACTCTTGATTCTGAAAAATACTGAAAAATAAATCCAATCAACGACAGACAAGGAATTTACTTTGCGCTGCTAGCCGGAGAATTTGATGATTTCTTCTTTGTATGATTCGGGGAAGGCAGACTTTCACACGTAACAGTAACGGTAACAGCATCAGTGTTTCTAATTGGTCTGAGAAGTAAAAAATAAATACAAAAACATTATTATTATTGCACGAGTTGAGGTGGAATTTTCAAATCTAAAATATTTGTAACAAAAATTAATTTACTTACCACTCAGATCCTTCACTAGTTCCAGAAAATATTTCCTCTCTTCGTAGCTGATAATAAAGCTTAATATCTTTGGAACTTAAATTCCTCAACACTTCTCGAGAAAAGGGTCGCTATTGGAATATAGTGATGTAAACTTGCTTTCAATCTGTAATAGTTTTTGAATTCAGATCTTTGTGGGGGTTTCGAAGAGAAGAAAGCCTATCTTTTTCCAGGAAACGCGTGTTGGTTTTCTTGCCATAAAAATGCTTTTAAAATAAAAATGATTTCTCATTTATCAAAGAAAAGATGGCACTTTCCAAAAAGCGCAATTAATTCTGCTCAGACGATTTAAACCAATTTTCTGTGAGTTCAACAAGTTTCTTTAGAATGTGTGAACAGCTCTTAGTGTGTTCCTTATCAAGTTTTGGTACCCACTCTTTCATTGATTTTGCTGTAATCTCACTGTTTGTACAAAATCTATTTAATTAGTTGTTCACCTAGTACCAGTATCATCCTCATCGTGCCTGCTCACTGGAGCAGCAATTATCATTTTTTGTGCATTTCGCACGTGCAGACAAATATAACTCCAATTCGGTGAAAAATAAGATGCACTCTTAATGCGTGATTGATCTGATTGGCAAATTCTGCCCTCTTCAACGTTTCCGGATTGCCAAGTCTGATTCACTGCATGCTTTACTGATACACTGAACAAATTAACCAGGGAACATTGCAGATCACACTCAAAGTGGCACAAATTAAGAACTCATGCGAGTGAATTGCGATATACAAGACTTCATAATTTGTCTACTATATCACCCTGAGACGGAAAAATATTGATTACTTGATGATCTTCCTGCAAAGACTCTCTTTAAAATTAACCTGAGAGAAACTACATCAAGCCAAAGTGTGGTCAGAGCGTCCCCAATAATCTTGGGTGACCTACCTCTTAATCTCGATGTCATTCTCATTCTCGTTCTGTAGCTCTGCGGTCGCTAATTCTTCTGTCGTTGAATGCAGTTTTCTGCATTTAACTAGTTTAACTAGCAGTTTCTGGTTTGAAATAGTGTATGGTTTCAGGTCATCCATGTATAGAAAACGGGTTAGTTGATAACCATCCTCATTATCATGTATTCTAAATCCATGAGATATGCTATTTAGTTTTTTGCTCAATGGGTTTAACGCTAAACAGAACCATTATTCACTAACGGAGACTCCTTGGAAGATACCCGTCAAAATGCGTATTGATCTAGTTATCCTTCGTTTTTCATTATCAAAATATCCGATTCTTGAATCCTAAAGCATCATCGAGCGATTTAGAAAGTAAGAAATATATATGGGCAAATTTGATAAATTTCTAAGACTTCAAGCAAATAGACATCTAGTACAGAAGAAAACGCTTGATTGTAGTCAATGTATACCACGTGCAAGTTTGTTTGATGTTTACGTGCTTGCGTCATGGCAATAGCATTTATGGTGACTAGATCTTTACTACCCTGCGAGTTCTTACAACATCCTTTTTGTTCTTCTCTAAGGATATTATCCTCATTGCACTAAGAATATACCTTATATGCAATGATAGCTCTAAGATATTTATACATTTTTGCACAACAGGCTATCGGTAAAAATTTTAATCGATTCAGTGCTTCTTTGTTTTTAAGCAACATATACGTAGTATCTTTGATCATAAACCATCGCAACATATCTGGGTGTTCGATGATCTTTTGAAAATACCTTGCGAACTCAGGATGCACATTTGTCAGATACTTGAACTGAAAATTGTGCACCATTTCCGAGCTAGAGCTTTCCAGTCACTATTCTTATCAAAACCTCTAAAACATTTGAATCTGTCATGTTAGTAAACTCCATATCAGAGATATTGCTCACTACTTTTTTCTCTAGTTGGAACCGCGCAGCGCCTGAGTTACTTCAGTTCGTTTTTCTCCAAACACCCGGCCAGTTGTCAGTCATGTTTTTTAATTGAGGGACTTCAGTGTCTTGCTGGATTTTTTGACACTCAGTTCATGGCAGAACCTTCTTTCATCTGCCTGAAAGGTTTGATTTTCTCTCACCTTGCACTATTCTTATTATACAGAAGCAGTTTAGCAGTAAGAACATCAAGTATCTGCCGTTCGGAGTCTACAATCTCATCCAGTTTCGCTGGTGTCAATGTCTCGATGTTTCGAGGGTGGATGATTTCAGTAGCATGGATAATATGGATTCTTTTCCCTTAATCGAGCGGCCAAAAGAAATTAGCGTAGAGTAAAAAATCATAATTTTCAAAATGCTATTGTTTCTATTTATCAACAATAGAGGTCCAGCCTTTGTTTTAAAAAGTATTTTCTAATATAAATAAATATATTTCATGCACAAAATTAGAAAAAGAATCAATAAAAATCAACTGAATCTCAAAAAATGTAATTTTTGCTAATTAAAAAAAGTTTTAACTTAGACAAAAGTTTTTTTTTTAATTTCAATTTTTTATCAGCAATCAATATAAAAAAACGGTACATAAAAAATTACCATAATTTTTGAACTTGTAGAGAAATTTTTTTAATTTGTTTTTCAATGCGTTTGTTAAGTTGTTTTTTAAATCCACGGATTTCTTCACTTGAGTTGAGTAAATAGACATGAAAGTCATGCCTCAAACTAAAAAAAAAAACAAAGTTTTTAGTGATACTGCTACAATCCAAAGATATATTTTTTGCAATATGTAATCAACTTAATTACATGCTTTTGGTTCAGCTGATGAACTTTAATTTGTTGAAGGAAATATTTTCTTGATTTAAAATCGCATTTGACTATGTCAACTACCTCATTTTTAAACACAAATCTCTTACTTCTTTCAACCAATGTCAACGTTTCTTCGCTTAGTTAATATTTTACCGACTAAGATTAATGTTAATTTGAAAGAATTATTTCA
>JAABKJ010004705.1:0-24003 GCA_011634705.1 Andricus grossulariae
CCTTACACCTATATACCTATCTACCCTATCCCTATATACCCATCCACACATTACTACTATCCAACCGAGCACTTCACGCCTACCCCAAAAGGGAAACGGCTTAATGATATAATAATAATAATAATATGTGAGTCCTTTGAAATTTTTGTGATATCTGAAATCTTTGTGATATTATTGAAATCTTTGTGAAATCTTTAAAATATTTTAAATCTTCGTGAAATCATTGAAATCTTTTGAATTTTTTGCGAAATCTTTGTGATATTTTTGCGGAATCTTCGAAATATTAGCGAAATCTTTTAGAAACTTTGAAATCTTTGTAAATTATTTTGAAATCATTGAAATCTTTGAAATTTATGTGAAATCTTTTAAAATTTTTTAATTATTTGTTATATCTTTTGAATCTTTTTGAAATCTTTCGAAATTTTTGGCAAATCATTGAAATCTGTATGGAATTTGTTAAATCTTTGAAATCTTTGTGATATCTTTAAAATATTTGAAATCTTCGTGAAATCATTGAAATCTTTTGAATTTTTTGCGAAATCTTTTAGAAACTTTGAAGTGTTTGTGAATCATTGAAATCTTTGTCAAAGCTTTAGAAATCCTTCTGAAATCTTTGAAATTTTTACGAAATCTTGTGAAATCTCTTGTAGCTTTTTAAATCCTTTGCAATCGTTGAAATTTTTCCGAAATCTTTAAAATTTTTTGAAATCCTTGGAAAACCATTGAAATATCTGTGATATCTTTGAAATCTTTGACATTTTTGCGAAATATTTGAAATCGTTGTGATGTCTTTGAAAAAATTCTGAAATCTTTGAAAAATCTTTGAAATTATTGTGAGATATTTTGATGGCTTTGTGAAATATTTTGAACTCTTTGTGAAATCATTGAAATCTTTGTCAAATCTTTTGAAATCTATCTGCAATGTTTGAAATTTTTTCCAAAATATTGTGCAATCTTTAGTAGTTTTTGAAAACTTTGAAATTGTTCCGAAACGTTTTAAAGTTGTTGAAATCCTTGTGAAATTTTTTGAAATCTTTAAAATCGTTGTGAAATCTTTGAAATATTTTGAAATCTGTTGTACATTCAAAAGTCAAGTCAACCCCTCGTTAATTTCTAAAATGACAAGAACTTACATCATTCAAACCGGAAGACGTGGAGTTGTTAGAACTAGGAGTTGGATAAGGTGGAGGTGGAGTTCCTGGAGGTGTGATGTGCGGTGGATCGTCCAGGTCGATTCCACTATGTCGTCCATGTCTCGGAGGAGAAAGATCTTTCATTGATTCCGAGGCTATCAGTCGTCGGCTGGCTTCTGCGGGTGAAATCGTCGTCGTTCCCAATTGTTCAGGACTCGATTTTGTTCGCTGATGTTTATTGAGAGAACTTGGGGATCCCAGATTCGCACCCTGTGATAACTACAAAAAAAACCAATCTCGTAATTTCCTACTTCTTAAAAGTAAGAAGAAAAAAAAAGATTATTAGCTGCTGATTCACTTTCATTAGATAAATTAAAATCAGATAAGATATAAGTGAAGACTGGCAGTACAGAACTAGATATCCAACCAAATTGGAATTTTTCTTCCGAGATGACGCGTTGCTGATTTAAACCTAAAAAAACTTGTATTAGAAAAATGTATCCAGTTTCGAAGATAGGGGGAAGCTGAATAAGAATAACATGTTTGATACAAACAAATTATTCTGTTCCGAGAAAATCAAAATAATGATTTCAAGAAATATCGTTAGGGGAAGACAAAAATTATTACTGAGCTAAAATTGAATTTTTTTTGATTACCACAATAAAAAATGAGATATTATTGTGCAATACACCTGTTTTCGAAAAAATGTTGGTCATCTAGTTCTGTACTGCCACTCTGAAGTACAGATAAACTGATAAGATACATTAAAAAGCTGATTAGAAAAATTAAAAACCTGATTAGACAAATAAGAATAGAACTTTTGGTTATGAATCTAATGTGAATTTAGTATGGAGGGAATGTTTAATACTGAATTGACTGTTATGGGTTCTTACAAAGTGAATTTATTAGACTTTTTCTTTCCATATTTACAATGTTCGAAGCAGATAAGTATTCGCAAGATTAGTTTTTTAAAAAATTTTCCATGTTAATAGAGGTGGCATTTCCTTAAAATTGCGTTACACTTATTATTTTAGGCCGAGGGGATTATTTTGAGAGTGAAAGTGTACAGTGTATTGGCACTTTTATCATTTTTGTTGCAGAATGGTTTAATTACTTTTTTTTCTAATTACTGATTCTCTTGTTTCCTTTATAACAATTTAAAACTATCCAGAAATGCTACAGAGTGTGGGTTGTTAAATTCCCTTTTTTAAGATTTACAGAACCATTTTTCACCTAGAAAATGATTAAAACTGAGTTGAAGGTTCTGAAGTTTCATGATGTTTTAAACAATTGCGACCTTATTTTTGTGGAACTACGTGGTAAAAAAGTCTACCTTTTGCCAAATAATCCGGAATTAACCAAAATTGAGCATACTTTAAGAGCAATGGAAGATACTGGAAATTGTAAAATTAAAATTCTGAATTATCTCTAGGTTATCAATATTTATTAACTTTTCCAAGTAGTTTAGATTTTGTAGCAACTCTATCAAACTTTTTTGAATATTTGAAATATATGAATACATGGAAATTCTCTCAGGAATTAAATATTTTGTTAATTTCCCTATAGCTTTGCAACATTCTTAGAACTCAATTCAGCTAAGTATCATATTCAATTTTGAAAGATAAAACTTAAACAAATAAAAGAATGTCAAAGCTGAGGATTTAACCACTAAATAGTGAATTATACAGGTATTTCTTTCTGAATCAATCCACTATTGAAGCAAGTGGTTACCCCCTCGTTAAGAGCGAACGAATAGCTTAGCAATACATAAAATAATAAAAATGAAGAAATAATAAAATGAAGCTTTTTTGAAGATGCTCTTGAAGAAAGATGATGATATTTTTGATATGATTTAATGGCACTAGGGCGATTAAACTACTTACAGAGTTAGGTATGCCATGACTGGTGGTGGGAGGCGTTATTTGTGACAGCAGTTGTCGCTCCAGCTGGACTGTGTTGTGCGTGTTTGAAGTGGGTGGAGGTCGGGGTGGTAAGGGGGGTGGGGAGAGACTTTGCATGGAGAGAGAATTTCGAGAAGGCAAGGGTGGCGGCACATCGCCACTACCGCTACTCGAGGGCAAATGATGGCTTGGGGAAGAGGAGGTGTTTGTTACCGAGCAAAGCTGTAAGACACAACAAAAGCTGGTTAAACATTGTTAGCCAGAAGCCTACACGAGCACACACCCTCAAGGCTTAAACGGTACGAGAACTACCACGTGCTTGTGCGTTAGGGTGTTCCTTATGACCTCGGTCCAAAATCCAGTCAGAAATCTTAAAGTTACCCCTACTTCGCAAGGAAACTTTTCAGGGTGGCCGCAAAACTTTACCTTGAAAAATTCCCTGACTAAGCCAAAACGGGACTAAAAGTTACTAATGAGCATTAATAATGTGACTAATGTTCTTTTGAATTTGAAAAAATTCAAAATAATTCGATGAAATTCATAAGGAATGCAGGAGAATTTTAAAGAATTCTGAATAAATTCGTAAGACTTCAAAACAATTGAAGCTAAATTCTAAAAGAATTTTAATTTATTGGAAAAAATCCACTGATTTCCGTAAAATTTGAGTGAATTTAGAGAAATTTAAGAGATGTAAGAAAAATATTCGATCAAATTCATAGAAATTCATGGTGAATTAAAAAAAAATCAAGTGAATTGAATACAATTCAAAGATATTAAAAATTCATTGAATTCAGTAAGCTTGAAATGAGTACAAAAATTTAAAGAAATTTACAATAATTTGATGAAATGCCTCAGAATCTAAGGTGAGCTAAAAAGACTTCAGGATGAATTAAACAAACCCTAAACAAAATGCAAAGAAATACATTGAATTAAGTGGAATTGATTGAATTTAGAAGAATTCAAGTGAATTTAAAACAATCAAGAAGATTCAGAATAATTCAGGATAAATTAGTAAGAATTCAGAGTTAATTCTAATTAATATGCAAACAAATATTTGAAAATCTTTTCCAATATTTGAAACCTTACTAAATCCCTCACTTATTATGAATAAATACTTTGAAATCCATTAAAATATTCTAAAATCCAATTAAATTCTATTAAATCTGATGACATTTCCTGAAATTCTAGAAAATTTATTAAAATATCTTAAGAGCTTTAAAAATCCCTTAAAATCATTGAAATCCTCGGAAATTTCATAAAATCCCTTGGAATTAAAAATATATATTTTAAATCCTTGTTTGCACTGTAAAATCGTTCTAAATTTTCCGAAATTCTATGAATTCTATGAAAGTTTTGTAATTTTTTGAAAATGCCTTAGAATCTTTTAAAATACCCTATAATATTTTAAACCCTTTGAAATCTTTTCAAATTATTGAAATCAATAAAAATTCATTGGAATCTCCTAAAATTCCCTAACAATTTTCAATTCCTTTGAATTCTTTTCAAATCCCTTGAAATTTTGTAAAGCTATTGAAAATGCCTTGGAATTTGTTTGAATTCCCTCAAATATTTCAAATCCTTTGAAGTCACATTAAATTACTGATCTAAATAATCCCTTCGAATCTTTTAAAATACCATAAGGAAATATTTGAAATCCTACGAAATCCCTCAATTCTTGTAAATAAATTCTTTGAAATCCATTAAAATATTATTTTTTAATTACATAAAATCTTATGTTATTTCTTGAAATCCTTTAAAATTTATTACAATACCTTGAGAGCTCTTAAAATCTCTTAAAATCATGGAAATACTTGGAAATCTTTTGAAATCCCTTGAAACATTTTAAAGCTCTTGAAAATGTATTCGAAATTCCTTGGAATCTTTTAACATACCCTAAAATATTTCAAATTCTTGGAAATCTTTTGAAATCCCGGAAAACTTTTTAAAGCTCTTGAAAATTCCTGGTATTTTTAAAAAATACTCTAAAGACTTAAAAATCTTTTGAAATCCCTTGAAATTATTGAAATCTGTTGAAAATGTTAGGAGTTTTTTAAAACGTCCTAAAATATTTCAAAAGAATTCAAGAAAATTCAGGAATAGGTATAAGACCTGGATTCAATAGTGGTAAACCCATGGGTCAAGTTCTTGACAGAAAAGTGACGAAAGTGATCTTTTTATTTAAAAAAGTGATTATAGTGACTTTATCCTAAAAAAATGACTTAAAGATGATTTATGAGAAAAAAGTGACTAAAAGTGACTGCCCTGATTAGTATTTTAGACTTTTTCCTGATTTCTAGGGTTTCCCTGACCTGCAGCTACCCTGGAAAACAGGATAAAGATTGGGCAATATGTAGGTACTTCACCATTAAATAAAAGCTACAAAATTTGGCAACTAATGCGCAAAATTGAAATTTTTAAATGAAAACCGTAATAATGAACTTCCGTGGGCATGGTGAAGTATCTTAATTTGATGTACCATGAAACTGGAGGGTGGGAGCTTACAATTTCAAATTTTCTAAAAGAAGGAACACCCTATTGTGCGTTTGTGATTGCATTTACTATACAGCTTGCCATTTTTTCTAACTCGCTTTGAGAATGTCTAATTTTATCGAGGGGTACACACATAGCTTCTGGAATTGATGTACATTAAGTTCTTGTAGTCACTTTGTAATGACAGACTTTTCAATTCCAATTTAAGATCATCCAAATTGTAATGATATTAATTTAAAACTCACCCTTGAAAGGTAGTTTCAAAGTGTAATGGCGAACTTGAATCTTTCAAAGTGACGACAATGAATTCCTTGTCGTTTGGACTCGTCGACTTCTATCTTAAAATTCGGACAACTAATTGTTGGACACTTCGTAAATGTGAAGGAAATTTTGATTCGGATATTATTTGCAATAGAGATTATTTGCTTTATACATTTACAATTAAACAATATTTAACTTTAAAGGCTTTATTTTGAATGGTTAATTTTCAAGTAATCCAAATTCAAATGCTGTTTGATGAACACTGTTCTTTACAATTACACAAATGCATACAGTTCAAATTTCTAAATGATGTCTCTTTAAATTTAAAATTATTAGACTTTGAACTTATTTCGTTCAAAATTGTTTAATCTGATTGTTTTTAATTTAAAATACAATTTTTAATGATGTATATTTGAAACCAGTTCAGTTTGAATATTTCAATCTAAAAGTACTTAATTTGTATCACTCTTAACCCTAATTCTTTAGTTTCAAACTCTCTCCTTTGCATATTATTCATTTTTAAACGCTTTTCTTTCATAATTTTTCTTTTGAAAAGCTTGTTCTTGAACCTGTTTAAATCTGAATGCTCGAACTTCAATTTTTCCGTTACCTGGTGTACATCAAATTTCGAAGATATGTACCTCTCGAGTTTTCTATTTCTAATCTATGTTAGATGAGTCAGTCTCCAATTTTTAGCGAGTGGTATATTCCGAATTACCGATTGCTGGTTGTTTTTAAGCTTATTTACATTTGCAAACCACCTTTGGAATTACGAGTAGTAACCGCACCGATTATTTATTTTCCTTAAGGCGTTTTGCACTTTCAGAACTTAAATAATGATTATCATGATTATGATTGTATGAGTTTAAAAGCTAGAAGTACTTAGAATAGATTTTCTAGCTTTTTAAAAGACAGGTACAAAACGCCTCAATGGATCTTTACCATTTTTAGAATCTAGATTTTCTAAATTTGATACTAAAAATGAGATAAGCAGAAGAAATAACTGCATACATGGTCGTTGTTCGATACGGAATTAAGTCTTTCCTGGAGAACTCGGACTCTCCTCTCGGCTCCGGTTAAGTCCGTTTGTAATGATGCGATGCTGTTGGTGTTTCCAGCTCCAAGTTTGGCGAGTTCGCTTCGCAGCATCTCCACGTAGCTTTGTTCCTTTTCCAACATTAATTGAATTGTGTGCACTCTTTCAGTCTCTAGTTGCCGTTTTTTCTCGTGCTGTAATAAATAATCAAGAATTAGGGAATTCTATAGTGTATTTGGTTAAATAAGCAGGTTTGCTGTTAGATCAAAACAGGGTGTCCAGTGGAGACCTACGATAAAATTCCCGTACAATCTCCGCAGGCTTTTTGAAAATTCCCATACACATATGAGTTAAAAATTGATTTCTTACAGAAATGATTTTTGTGACAATTTATTGAGGGTTTCTAAAAAAACTAGGGTTAATAATATACAGAAAATAGGTATATATTGTATAATCAAATTCAAGAGTTCAACTCTTATTCTTTGTCTTTTGCATCCTGTTTCAACAAACAAAATTTAAATAACACCGTAAAAATAGCACGAGATTTTTTGTCTGATACATTTGAGGACATTCTGCTAATAAAAATTCGCTAAAAATATTTGGTATCTCTAGAAAATAAATAATGTTAATGCAGTAAATTTGTAAAATACTGAGATGTGTGTTTAAAAAAATTATATTTATTTACCTAAGCCATTATGTCATTTTGTTGAGTTTAAAATTATACTTTTTTCTAGCAAGCTTCCAAAATTATTTCAAACGCCTCCGAACTCCTAAATGAAAAAAAAACGGCAGAAAAAAAATTCAGGAGTTGAAAAAATAAAAAACAGATAACCTCGAAATTGAACATTTTTAAATTCTGCTATTTATCTATTTTTCATTCGTTCAACTTCATACGTTTTTTTCTAGTTTTTTTTTTATCAGTTGAAGCTTCAAGATTTGAAAATATTGTTTAAAACTATCTAGAAAAAAATCTTCAAAACTGAAAATGAAGTATGGAATACCTTTCTTTACGCTTTTCATGCCTTGATCTTGTTTCCTTTCCGTTTTTGATGCCTTAAACTTGTAAATTTATTCTAATGTTTTTTGGTAATTAGAAATCACTCAGAGGTCCATAATATCTTTTTTTTTTTTATTCTTTAGGCATATCAAATTTGTTTAGCGAATTTTTATCAACAAAAAGTCAATATGACAGAAACGTCTTTTGTGGTGATCAATGCAAAAAAAATTGTACTTCTAAATTTATCCTAAATACTTGTAGTGATAACAGTCATACAGAATTTTATAAACTTCAACTTTAGTTTATTAAAAATTGCCTGTCTCTTTCAAGGTATCCCTGATATTCCCTAAACATTTTTAAATTTCAGAATTTCCTGACCTGTAGCAAACCTTATTGATCTCTTTGACACGTTTGAACAGTCCCAAGTCATTTTGTACGTTTTACTAGAAAATGTAGTGAAAATATGGTGATTTAAAAAACAAAGAAAGTTTTCATCCTGCTCCGTGAATGAAACATAAAAAATTCTCGCTTTTCCCACACGCTGGACACCCTGTAAAAGCGGATCTGTGAAGCAAATACGACTTTGAATTAAGTAGCGGTGATTCAGATTGTTAGATTTTAATCTTAGTGATTTTTTTGCAATTAGAAGTGTGGTACATGATCCGAAACAGTTTTAGGGAAGTCTCGAAAAAAATAATTGCATGCAGAAAAATAATGAATGATGACGAAAGAAGTAATAAGAAATGCGTAAAAACTGGTAAAGTCACATGCAGATTTCAGAACACATAAAATTTGAGTATACTTTAAAATACGCGTAACAGATGTAGAAAACCTCAAAGGCGGGAAACATTGCTTTAGAGTTTTCGTAATTTATTTCTTATTCAATCGTGCAAGTCGTCTTCGAAATGTTCTCAATGAAATATTTATAAACAATAGTTGACTTATAAAAATTGAATAGATAGTATAAATATGTAAAAAAATTAACATTGTGCAACCAAACTATTAATATACGTAACAAAATGTAAACTTTTTAACATTTAACATATTTAAATGACATTTAAATGTGAAAACTGAGAAAATGGGGAATCCATAGGCAAACTCTATTGTAAATTCACCTACTGAATTTTAATTTTAAACTAGAAAAGTAAGTCTTATAAAATCAGTTTCACTTTCTACTTTTTCAAGAAAGAAAATACATCATACATTTTTAAGTCTACGAATGCATAACTAAATACAAAACGGTACGTGCATACAAATATTTCAAGTACTTTATATTGAATACATATAAAAATAAAATAAACTAAACTATATGATAAATAAAAAATAATATTCAGTACAAAGGTACATTAATATTTAGTGATAAATTATGGGAAGGTTAAGATACAATTAAGGAAAGGCTTAAAAGTCCAAAGATAGGTAGAGTACAAAAAAATAACAAACTAAAGTTTCATTGAAGTAAAAAACTGTGTAGTCCGTGTCCTCGTCAGTAATTTATTTCTCGTGCAATTAATAATAAATAAGTAATTGATGAAGTTGAGGTCTACTACTGATAATTAAAACTTCTGATTCAATGACAAATAGAATTCTTTACTTTTGAACATAAAATGCCTCAAGGAAAATTTCCTTCAACATCTTCCTATAAAATACTAAACTATCAAGAAGTGTCTATATATTCGCCTGAAGATTCTAGACAAAGGCATCAAAGTTATCCACTATTCATCCCAAATTTCTGCACTAATAGACAGGCCAAACCGTTAAAATATTATAATTGTCATTAGACGTTAGGACTGGTTAAAAATACCAAGTTTTTCAGATTCGAATGGAGCCCTGATTAAAGTTTGAATTATCTAGTATGGAATCACTCCTTCATAACTTTTTTTTTCTTAATAATTATAGCCATTTTTCGGGAAAAAATTACCAAGTAAAAAGGTTTAGAATTATGTTTTAAATTGTTAGGCAAAGTCAGAAGTCGCAGCTTATTTCGAACTTGGGGAAAATTAGGCATGTCGGTAAAACGAATTATGCTGGAAACACAACACCTAATGAAAAACAGGTTGTCCAATAAAATTTTATGTGCTCTACAATTCTGATCTCTCGTATTATTTTTATTACTAAATACATGAAAAACACCCTTCCTGAAATCGGACTGATGTTCTTCGGGATATTATTCTGATTTGAATTGCAAAGGAAATACCCGTGTTGCAACTTTTTCTTGCTCTTTTCTGGTATTTATACGGGAATGAATGAAAATTAGGATAAAAATTATAAAAAACCAATTGTCTAGCCTCTTGTTCCTTTGTGTTTGGTCATCATTCTGACCAACTGAATACAAAAAAGTAAAATAATGAAGTGATTAATAGAGCAGGCACCTTTTCATCAAGGTTTCGTTTCGATCTTAGAAAATCTGTCCCCAAGTGGCCGCAAAACTGAATTTTCAAAATTCTCTGACTTTTCCTTGATTTTTCCCTAACTAATTTTTCTTTTTTCTTGACCATTCCATTATGAGAATCCTAAAAAAATTTAAAGAATTCAGGGTTAATTAATAAGAATTAAGAGTCGATTTTAAATGAATTCAAATTAATTGCAAAAAATATTTAAAAATATCTTTAAATCCTCGAAGCCCTAGAAAAACCCTCACTTCTTGTGAATACATTCTTCGAAATCCATTAAAATTTAAAGAAATTCCGCGACATTCGATGTAATCTAATGTTATTTTCTGAAATCCTGGACAATTTATTAAAATATCTTCAGAACTTTTAAAATACCTCATAATCATTGAAATCTTCGGAAATCAGACAAAATCCCTTGGAATCTTTTTAAATACTTTAAAATATTTAAAATGCTTTGAAATCTATTCAAATTCACAAAATAAATAAAAAATTCCTTGGAATCTTTTACAAATTCTTTAAGGCTGAAATTTTAACCAGAAGAATAAAAAATTGAAAAAATTGCAATTTTGTCGAAAATTTTTTGTTTTTTGCAACAGAAAAACTTTTTGTAATGAATTTTTTTCGATGCGTGAATAATTTTAACGACACATTTAAACTACATAAATTGATTCTACAGAGTTTAAAGAATATCGGAGAATTTTCTCAAGTTGATCGGATGATTAATTGTGAAATGGTAGACCATCAAAAAGTATGTAGGGTAACACTGAACCAGAGTAGATAATACCTACCTAATTGAAAGAAAATTGACTAAAGTGATCCTTTAATTTTTAAAAAGTGACTATAGTGACTTTATCTTAAAAAAGTGACTAAAAGGGGATTTGAGAAAAAAGTGACTGTATGGCAGTCCTGATTATTCTTGACATTTACTTAAAGTGCTTCGTACCAAAATTCCCTGACTTTTGCCATTTTTTTTCAAAATCCCTAACTTTTCTCTGACTAACAAAATACGCAAGTTGGGTAGCTACGACTGCGTCACCACTTTTGAACTATTGAGAAGAAACTTGAATTTCAACTTAATAGTAACAAGAAATATTATAGTAAATAATTAATTTTACACCTTAGTATATTTTTATTAAAATAAATTGAAATTCATCACTCTTTTTCATTAACATTGCTCTAATAACTTTGAGGTACACAATAGTTCACGTGTTAGGTGGCGCTGCTGTCAAGGCGTACGACTTGCGTATTCCCTGAATTCTCCCTGGCCTGCGACCACCCTCTACATCCGACCCACTCTATTGAACACTGGTATGAGAAAAAGAAAAAAAAAAAAGAGTAGCACCTTACATTTCTGATTGGCGTGCTGACAATAGGCCTCCGTGTTCTCCGTGTTCGAAAGAAGCGTGTGGGTGTGGGAGACAGCGAGGGTGAAGCAGGACTAGCAAAAGTGGCAGGACTAGCAAAAGTGGCAGGACTCGCAGGACTAGCAGCATCAGCAGGAGCAGTAGGAGGAGGATCAGGAAACAGATAATCAAAGCGGGAGATAGAAGAGAGCCGCCCTAGAATGCTGTGGGGAGTGTGTTGTTGTTGAAGGTTGCTGTAGATGATGTCGTAAGCATAAGATGCTGTGTTAGGGTTCATGCGGGTGCGAGGATAGGGACTTACATCGACGGGTTGAGGCCCGGTGATGCGATCGGTACAGGGTGCGCCTCCGGCAGGCGCTGTGGAAGCCCTGTGGAGGGACGTGGCGGGTTGCGAGGGTGAGACCATGGTGGTGCCGGCCGTGAGGCTCGCTGGACGATGCTGTTGTTGCCCCGTGAGTCCGCCAGGCAAACCTGCTGCTAACGATCTGACTGGTTTCTGCTGCACTGTCAAAACCACCTGTGTCGAGGCTGCAACAAGTTCAAGGATACATGATTAGTCATTCTGTATTTTCATTCTGTTCCTTGATTATTCATCTCCAACTGGAGACTACTTAATTATTCACACTTCACTATCCTTCTTTGTGTCTCCTCTACTCAGGCTCTATTTTTAAACAAGTGTTTTTATTACTTCATCAACACTTCATTCCTCCATTTATCGCTTCTATTATAACTTTAGTTTTAGCTTAGTAAATTAAAATATAATTGTTTGGTATCAGCTTCGAATAGTGGCGCCAATCACGCTGAAATAACTATAGCGAAACAACTACACATTATTTATTTATTTAATTATTAGTCTTTCAATAATAATCAATCACCGTCAAGAAATCTGACACCTTCCACAAAAGATCGACTATAGGCATTTCATCCATGTGATTGAACTACGTGAGGTGTTATTAGGTGGTAAAAAAAACTTTTTTTGATCCTCTTTAATTTGTAAGGTTCCCGCAGAAAGAACTTTTTTTAACTTTTAAAATTAACATAGGATTTTAGATGTATTGTATTACACCAGGAAAATGCCCCAAAATTGCAAAATAGCCGTTTTATGTGAAAGTCATGCTAAAGACGAGGCTTAAGAAAAATGTCCAACACGGATTAATGACACAGTAAGTGAATTTTAGAAACAATATTTGTTAAGATATTTTTTACATGTCTAAAAAATTTATATTTCTACACATTTTTCCCCTACACCAAATCGTAAAACGTTAGTATTTTTCGGAATTAATGACATACTTAATGAATGTTATACGTAATATTTTTTTAAAGAGATTCTGCAATTGTTTGAACAATTTCCATTTGTATACATTTTTCCCTTGCCAATTTATGAAAAATTAGTATTTTCTGTAATAAATAACACACTTAGTTAATGAACTTTAGGAGTAATATTTTTTATTAATATTAACCGATTTAGTAAAAAATAGAATTTCTTTGTAATACATTTCTGGATCACCCTACGTTCTACGCTTCGTCACGTTAATTAATTATTAATTAAATACTAATAATGTTAAAGCTAACCATTTTTTTGTTATTTTAGTCACTCTTTATTTATTTGATTATTTAAATCAATTTTATGAGGCGGTCAGACCAGAGGCTTTCAGCTTCAAGTGTGACAGTTAATTGTTAAAGACTTAAAGAACTTTAAGCAAAAGTAAATTTATCATTGTTTGAAATTGGAACTATTCCATTTTTAAATTTTCGAAAACTCGCGTTAGCGTCAGCTAACGATTTAAAAAATGATTAATTTTCTGTCGGAATAGACGAAAGATCAACAGAACAGTTGAAGTTTCGACCAAAATAGTTGAATTTGCAACCACATAGTGGAATTTTCAACCTACAAAAATGAATTCTCAAAAAAATGTAATAGTTGATATTGCAACCAAAAAAAGATGAAATTTCTACCAAAAAAGATGAATTTTTAAAACAAAAAGACGAAATGTAAACTAAGAAGATTAAAATTCCACCAAGAAAGACGAATTTAAAAAAAAAATACATAAATTTTCAAATAAATATTGGAATTATCAACCAAAAAACATCAATTATCATTCAAAAATGGAAATTTAAATTTCCAGTACACTTTCAAGTCAAAAGATTGATTTTCTGTAAAACAGTTGAATTTTTAACAAAAAAATTCATTTTCAACGAAACAGTTATATTTTTAACCAAAGAAGAGAAAGAGAATTTCTCAAACCGAGAATATTAGTTTTCTACCAAGAAAGACGAATTTTCATCTAAAAAAGGTAAATTTTCAATAAAAAAATGGAAAAGTTACATTTTTAGTTGAAAAAATAAAATTCAAACGAAGAAAACGAATTTTCAACAAAATAGTTAAATTTTCAACCAAAGAGATGAATCTTCAATAAAAAAATAAAGTTTTAACAATGTAGTAGAACTTTTACCCAAGCAGTTGAATTTCACTTAAATAAGGTCAATTTTCAACAAAATATTTAATCTTTTAAACAAAGAAATTAATTTTCAACTAAAATTATAAATATCTAGTTGGAATAGTTAAATTTTCATTTAAAAAAATTAATTTCCAACCAAACAAAAAGTAAAAAATTGTTCAACAAATCAATAGCTGAATCCTCAACCAAAGAAGGTCAAGTTTCAACCAAGCATTTAAATTTTTATCCGAAAAGGGTGAATTTTCTACTAAAAACATGAATTTTTAAACTAAAAAGACGAGTTCTCAAAAAAATATTTAAACCTTCAACCACGAAATATCTCAGTAGAATTTTCAACACCAAAATAGGACTTTTGAATAAAAAGGTTATTTTCTACCAAACAGTTTAATTTTCAACCCAAAAAGTCGAATTTTCATCAAAGCAGTTAAATTCTCTACCAAAAAAGATGACTTTTTAACAAAATTGTTACTTTTTAACCAAATAATAAAATTTTTAACTCAAATAATAATCGTCAGGAGGAAGTAACTGCAAAAAAAAATAAAATATGAATACAAGGCAAATAGATTTCTAACAAAGAATATTATATCAAGGGGGCCGCATAACTTCATTTTCAAAATTCCCTAATATTTCCCTGACCAATTTTTCATGTTCTCCGATTATTATTGATCAAAGACTAGAATTTTAATCTTGTAACAATTTAGGATATAATTTTTTATGAATGGAATAGAACAATTTCAAATTAAAAATGAGCAATTTATTATCTTTGACAGTTATTTAAAGTGACTCTTATAGAAATTCCCTGACTTTCACAAGATTTTTGTTAAAATCCCTGACTTTTCGTTGACTGCCAGGGTTACCCAGACCTACGGTCGCCCTCATTTATGTCCCAAATTTGAAGATCCAATGTTATAAACGGTATAATCCTCTTTTCTTAGTACACCTATAATATTTCCCTGATTTTCTGGACCTACCGATATCAAAAATAAATCTTAATAAAATCTCAGATAAAGCTTAAAAATACCACACAAATAACATGCAAGCAACCAATTTGCTCTTCTAAATTGAAAATTGGATACTATTAAACTGAGGAAAATAAGTTTTGTCAGCAGCCACAGAAGTTGTGTGCGGAAAGCATCTAAAATTGCGTTAGGTCTCATGGCCCAAATACCTGTTGAGTAAGTTTCAGGAGATCTCGAATACAAACCAATGCAAGTGGAATTTTAACGGGAATGTGAATTTGTCTCGACTAAAATCTTTACACAGTTGTGCAGATTAAAGTCGGCAGCGATACAGCTGCACGTTCTTATTATAGGTTATTTCGAGCGAATAACGTGCATAGGATTTCCTGAGGTCAGCAAATTGTATTCACTACTCGTATAAACGTCTCGTCAGTGAGCAAAGTAAAACTGTCGCGAGCATTCACTTCAAAAGAAACCCACACACTCTTTCCATTCAATACTTCTTTCAACTTCTAATTGTTTATCAAATATATTTTTATTCAAACCTAGTCTGGGCAAAAAGATATAGGAGATGCAGATAGCAATTATTTTTATCAATGGCACTTTGTTTAACCCTTAGTTACCCCACGGGGGTCAAAATGACCCAGAGGGTTTTTGAAAGCGGTGCAATTTCTGTATAACCAGGGTAGAAGGCCTGGAACCGGGTAGGGGAAGGGTGAGTTTGAACGCCCTATTTTATGCTGAACCGATGATCACACTCAATCGGACTGGTGTACGCTCAAAGCGACGTGGAGAAACAAAAGGGTACTAAAACAGGTGGGGTAACTGAGGGTTAACTTCAAGAATTTGGAATTGCTGGTCAATTAAAGAAGACTTGATTAATATAACAGGGTGGCCGAAAAACTTCATTTTCAAAATTCCTCACTTTTTCCTAACGAATTTTACATTTCTGACCATTAATATTTAAATACATACCAGAATTTTAATCTTGTAACGTTCTTAACATAGAATCTTTTATAAACGCAGGAAAATAATTTCAGATCAAAATTAAAACATTCAAATTTGGCTGCGTCTAGTCGTCCCAAAAAATTCGGGGAGTTGGAAAAGGGGATGGACTAGTCATCCCGAAAATTCTGGACGACTAGCCAAGCTTCTGAAAAATATTTGACTACTTATCCCGAATTCCGGGACGAGACACTTCGTTCAAATTTATGTATTTACTTCGACCGAAAAGGGGACTTTTCTATCATAAAAGATGAATTTTCGATCCAAAAGAACGAATTTTCAATAAAAAAGTTTAATTTTCGACCAAAAAAGATAACGTTTTAACAAAATAATGAAATTTGGAACAAACTAGTTGAATTTTTGACAAAATTGTTGAATTTTCAACCTAAAAAAAATGTCAACCAAATGGTCGAATTTTCGAACAATAAAGATTAAACTTTAAACAAAATATGTGCTTTTTTAACCAAATAATTGCATTTTTTGAAAGAGAGTTGAATTTTCAACAAAAAGGATGAATTTTCTATCCAAATAGACGAATGTTAAAAAGAAAGAGTTGAATTTTCGGCCAAAAAAAAATTGTTAACTAAATTCTTGATTAAATATTTAACAAAATACTGGAGTTTTTAACCAAATACATATATAGTTGAATTTTCAACTTACAAAAATGAATTCTCAACAAAAAATGTAATAGTTGATATTTCAATCAAAAAAGATGACATTTCTACCAAAAGAGATGAACTTTCAACAAAATACATGAACTTTCAGTAAAATAGTTGAATTTTCAACTAAAAAAAATCAAGTTTCAATAAAATATGGAAAATTTAAATTTTCAGTAAACAAAATAAATTTTCAATCAATAAAAACAAACAAATTTTCAACAAAATAGTTCAGTTTTCAACCAAACAAAAAAGTTAATTCTCAGCCAGTTACATTTTTAGCCAAAAAGGAGGATATTTCAAACGGAGATCAGTTTTCTACCAACAAAGACGAATTTTCAATTAAAAAATATTAATTTTCAACAAAATAGTTCAACTTTCAATGGAAGAGATGATTTTTCAACTGAAATTGTGAATCTTTAACTGGAATAGTGCAATTTTCAGTTAAAAAATTAATTTACAACCGAAAAAAAACTAGTTTTTAACCAGAGATGAATATTCAACTAAAATAATGAAACTTCAAGAAAAAAATGACTTTTTAATAAAGTGGTTCAAACTTCAACTAAGAAGTTCAATTTTTAACAAAAAAGATGGATTTTTAACAAATAATGTAATAGATATTTCAAACGAGAAAGATTTTATTTTAAGTAAAATACAGTGGAATTCAACCAAAAGACGAATTTTCAACATAACAGTTGAATCCTCAACCAAAGTAGAATAATTTTCAAATAAACAGTGGCACTTTTATGCAAAAAAGATTAAATGTTTAAACCAAAAAGACGAATTAAAAAAAATAGTTGAATTTTCGACCAACAAAGATTTCAGTTAAATTTGCAACACCAAAATATTAATTTTCAGCCAAATAATAAATTTAGTAACTAAAAATATAATCGCCAGGAGGAAGCAACTGCAAAAATAAAGGAATAAAAATATAAATACGAGGCAAATAAATTACTAACAAGAATATTATACCAGGGTGACGCCAAAACTTCATTTTTAAAATTCCCTTATTTTTCCCTGATTATTAATATTCACATACCAGAATCTTAAACTTGTAACAGTTTTAACATGGAACAATTTTAAATTAAAATGTTAATATTTGAAATTTATTATTCATGACAGTTAATTATAGTGCCTCTTACAAAATATCCCTGCCTTTTGCAAAAAATTTTTCGAAATCCACCATGATATAATCACGATTTTGATTTTATTTTTGATTCAGAATTTTTCAAGAGACGAAACCAAATCGTTTTTAAATATTCATTGGAAGCGCTATAAAAGAAACTTTTATTCGGAGAATTCATTGACAAACTTTCACATCTAGATATTTGCTATTTTCAACGCACTTGTGACCTTGTAAAAAGTAAAACGTCGTGTGCGTTTTATAAAGCATGTTTTACAAAGTTGACAGAACACTTCAGCAATTATTGAGAAATAACTCGTTGTTCATTTTTAGGGGAAGGTCGAAATTCACATAACGAAAACTGTTTCTTGGTACTTTTATTTTGTCTAATCCATATTCAATTGTTCAATTTTGAAGGCCAATTTCAGAATTCTAAACAGCTTTCGAACATTTTTGTAGAATTTTTTTATTGAGAGAGCTCTTTCCTTCTGTGAATTACTTTTTATTACTTTCTGACTTATTTCAATTCGCACCAGAATTATTTCGCTATTAAATATCCACGTTTTTCGCAAGTATGATTCACGGCCACCAGTAGAAATTTTTGGTAGGTCATTGGCGCGTTGTGGGACTTCCTGTTAAACGCCTCAGGCACATTGTAAGTGGGGATTCGTCCTTTGAAAATAATTATTACACCCGAGTTTTCTGTTATTGTGTCCAGACGCTTTGTCGCAATAAATTGCAAGCGAAGAAGAATCCGGAAGTCCAGAGTGCACTTTGCAATAAACAACTTGAATCCAAGAAAATTAATTGAGCGTCATTGTTACGACTTTGATTTTTCATTTGTGGGAAATAAAAAACGAGAGAATTTTTCGACAGATTAAAGTTTTTTTTATGAATATGAATGGAAAAAATTATATTATTTGATGTTATAGTTTTTGACCAGTGAAGTATCTATGTTTAATGGGGTTTTGTCTACATGGTCGATAATCAATATTTTTTGAATATTGATTATTAATTTTTAAAGTTGTGAAAAAAATCTCCAGTTCCCCTGGGATTCTAACGAATTAATAATCAATATTCACAAAATAATGATTATCGATCATGTAGACAAAAAACCATTAAATATAAATACTTCACTGGTCAAAAACTATGACATCAAATAATAAAAACTCTCATGTTTGAAATCTTGCAAATACATTGAATGACGTCCACATTCAACTTGTAGAAGTTGTGAAGAAAAAAAATTTTCTCGTCTCTCCGTAGCTTAATTGGTTAGAGCATCAAACCGGATATCTGAAAGATCTGGCGTTCGAATCCCAGTAGAGCTAGAGAGATTTTTTTCACAACTTTAAAAATTATTAATCAATATTCACAAAATATTGATTATTGACCATGTACACAAAAAAGACCATTAAAAATGGAAAAAATTATAATTCAATGAAGCTTGGATTTCGAATTGGACAATGGAATTCTCATTTTGAAAGCAATCAAACTTCAGTTCTCATATTTTCAGAGAGTATTAGTTTCTATTCTGTTTATTCAGCTTTATTGAAAAAAAATTATTTTTCAGTTGGAAACTATAGACGGTTGTAACTGAAAAGGCGACCTTTAATTTTTATTATAAAAACTTAAAAACTGGGAAACGTTATTTTAGCATCAAAAAAAAAATGTCAACATAACATTCCAAAAGTCTTCCTAATAATTACTTGCAAATGCCTCGTGACAACACACTTTGCGAATGGTGAACCGATTTCTGAATTCGTGCCAAAAAGCCTTTCCTTAAGATGACTAACGCTCAATTTGTTTTCATGAAAATGAAAGAAATAACTCAAGTGAAATAATTTCTCATCAAATCATATAGACTTCATTTTATTAATAACAAAAAAACAAAAGTTAGAATGACTTTGATCGGATCGAATAACATTTTTTAAATAAGATGTTAAAAATAAATCCTAATCGGAACTCGACGCTAATCATATTAGGACTTATTTTCTATCAAAGTATTCAAATTTTGGATCATTATAAAAAATTCAAAGTGGCCACTCAAATCTTGGAAAAAATACTTTGTTATTTCCGTCTTTTTCCCCGTTGCAACTATTTTTGTGAGTATTAATTTAAATACTTCCAAATACTTCTTATTATATAAATATAGCGCGTATTATCTACACTTAAAAAGAAAAAGAAAATGGAAGCCAAATAAGATCAAATACGTTTTCTTAGTAAAATGCTAGTAAAATCCTTATTCGGAATATTGTTTAATGTAAATAAAAATTTATTTAAAAAGAAAAACGGTTTTATTTATGAACAAATTTCTGACTTAAAATAAAATGCAACCGTTTACAAATAAAAATCCTTGCACTTCAAACTTGCAATATTAAAAACTGAAAACTATTAGGGAATGTCTAAATGCAGAGAAGAAATGCGGCTATTTCTACCGGAATTTCGATTCAAATAGCCCCTTTTTCAGGTCCTGCTATTCGTACTGAAAAAATCCAGCTATTTGTGCCGAAATTTCGATACACGTAGCCAGAGCCACAATTTTTACTTCAATGGAGGAAAAAGTTTAGTCTGAAATTAAATCAACTTAAATTTTAAATTACTCAAATTTAAAATAACAGTTTTCAAATATTGAAAAAATGTTAATTGCTGGGTTGGATCGAAAGATTGTATTGTCTTAAATTTAAGACACTCAAAATTAAAATATTTTGGAATGAAGCATTAAAAAAACTTGATAATGAAACATTCGAAATTGGACTATGTCGAGTGCCTCAAATATTTATGTTGAAGGCCGTGAAAACTTATAACTTCGAGAAATAAGTATTCAAAAATTTATTTTTTTAAATTTGTCACGTACAAACGTTACAAATTAAACTATTTTGGAATCATGCAAAACTGAATGATTTAAAAACGTTATAATCTTAACTTGCACTATTTTCTGGTTCAAAATAATTCGTAAAAGTTTGAAATTTTAAACATTCCCGAATAGGAATTAAAAGCTTCAAGAAATGAATCATTTTAATTAGCCACTATGACAATTTTTTATTTTAATGGGAGGTAAAAACGAATTAATAATCCGCTTTTTGATACATATATTTTCATACACAGAAAAATAAAAGGTTAACACGCTCATACGCTTTGAATTCAGAAACAGCGTTATCTGATAAGCGAACTATTGGGAAGCTCAAAACTGCTACCCAATAATTCCCAAATAGTGGCGCTAATATTTCTAGTCGCTATACAGTATACACAAAAGCCGTACACAAAAACAATTTTTCGACGTTTAATAGTAGCTTTTTGAAATATTACTATACAAATGATTATATTTTAAAGATATATTTAAACATTATATTGAATGAAATATTTGCAAATATGTGTTTTTTTAATAAGATATTAATTTGCATTGTTAAAAAAGCCAATATTTCAAACACCTTTAGCGAATTAACTATCCAAATTAATTATATTATTTCATTAATATTAATTATATCCCAAAATCGTTAAATGAATCAACTGGTATCGCCCCTCCAATTTTCACCTGCCTTGGCCTTATTTTTATTCTCAGCCATGACAGTGGCAAACATGCAGCCGGCCCTCGTAAAATTAAATTTTGAGAGCAACCTGAGAGCATATGAAGAAATGAAACAGTTTAAATCCAAGTGTTGTGAAAACAATGATTCAAGCATTGAAGTTCTTATTTGCTTTGCCAAGTGGAATTTCCTTAGATTTATTGTTAAAAAAAAAAAAAAAAAAAAAAAAAAAAAACGAAAAAAAGGAAATTCTACTAAGGACGCATGAAAATGATTTTTTTGTTCACTTCCTAATTAAAGAAACGCATTATGAGGTCAAAAGCACTGGATACCCAAATAAAGCTCCACGGGTGCCTGATCCCAGGCCCGTTTCAGGTCATACGTGGTAGGTGTTCTCATGTAGAGGACCGGGTGTCGGCGAACCGAGCAAAAGTCGCACATTCGAAAAAAAAGAAAATAATGGTACTTTTTTGGGGACACTTTTTGCACATTTGCAGCCCGCCACGCTCGTGTTTCGGATTCAAAGACAAAACTGCGTGAAAAGCGAGTCAAGCAAAGCTAGTAAAGTCAGTGGCGCGGGCGTTTGGACGGGATATTCGTACCGAGAACCTCGGCCCAGGTGTATATTAATATGAATGACGAGGTCCAGTGTTTACACACTCTTACAGTCTTACACACGAGTACGATAGATATACGTGACCAGGCCGAGTCGAAGTCGAAGTGAAGTCGCGGGATCGAGATTCGAGCGAGCGAGCAAGAAGTTAGTGTGCTTACTGCTCGAACCTCCAAGAATTTCGTTTTCTAGAGTCTACAGGCCTACTACATACATGTATAGAGGCCAATAAGGATGTATTTTCATTAGCAGGGAGGCTATTCTCGAACCTAGAGTTACCCGTTTTAAAGATACCTACATACTTGGAAATGGTAATTAATCGGCGCTCCTGAAAGTCGAATTTAAATGAATGAACGAGAATGAGCTTTCTATTTGAAAACTGAATGGGCTACTAGACTAGGAGAAGGACGGCTTGTTTTAAACCTTGGCGTTAAGAGACAGTTTTGACAATTTGATGTACAAAGTGGAGAGGATGAATTGATGGATTGGGCAATTGGAAGTTTTATTTAGATAATTTATTAAGTCGGTTGATTGACGTGTGATTGACATTTTGATCAAGCATTCGTGAGATCCATTCATTCATTGGAGGACTCAAAAATGTATTATGTTGACAGGTTTCCACTAAATGCTCTTTTAAATTGTATATTAAATCTGTTAATCTATTCAATTTATTAGTGAAGTGGAAGGCAATGTAACTTTCTGAAAAATATATCAAATCAAATATATATCAATCATTTTAGTACTACAGGGTAAAATATAATGTAAATTATTGTAATAGTGGTTCCAGACGTCATACCGCAAAATGCTCTTAATACAGGGGAAATAGGGTGATTTTTCAATACAAATAGGGGAATAACCATATTCCTGAGATTTTAAGTCGAAATTTATTGACTTATAAACAAAATAGTGAATTTTCATCCAAAAAAGATGAATTTTCAACCCAAAAATACGACTTTTAGGAAAAAATATTTGTAAAGAAATAATATGTGACCATTTAAGAAGAAATGAATGTAACTCCCAAAAAAACGATGTTTAGTTTTTGACACCAATGTAACCAAAGAAATCTATTTTCGAATAAAAATGGTTTTATATATTTTTTTGCAAAAAAATTTCAAAATAATTTCTGATTCTTTTCTAATTATTAGAGTGACCATAAAATTCATTTTTAAAATTCCTTGACTTTTCCCTGACCAATAATATTAAAAGATAAAAATTTGAATCTTTTAACAGTTTTAATACAAAATTTTTTATACATGGAATAATTCAAGTTCAATTTTTTTAAATTTATTATCCTTGATAATTATTTGAAGTTCCTTTTATAGAAATCCTGAATTTGAATTTTCAAATATTTTTTACTATAGTTAGATAACATCTTTACTGGTTTTTCGAATTATATCGTTTTCAATTGACGCAAGTGTCATAATGAGGGGAGACCGACAATTGTGAATTTTAGTTGCGGTTCAGAATTATAGGCATGAAAGCTGAGAAATTGAAATTAATACCTGAGTATTAATTTGCCAAAGCAGTAATATGCAATTTTCCGCCGTTTTCGAGAAAATCGACTTTGAAATATCCGCCACAAGCCATATATAAAGTTTGACGAAACATACTTTAAATCGGCCGGTAGCTCAGACAGTAGCCGCCTACAATTTTTTATTTTACTTTTATTTATAACAATGTTTATAAACTCATTGTTCATCCGATAAAATACGAGGTTTCAAAAACCTCGTTCATACTTCTAATTTTAAATATAATTGGTAAACATCATCAAAAAAAATTGATAACATTTATAGAAAATATATTCTTTTTGCTGAAAACATGATAAAGTTAAAAAATGCAGTTTTTTCGTGAAAAGGGGCATTATAGAAATTATTATTAGCATACATTTTGAAGGTTCTTTAACGAAATTATATTCATAGACATTTTGATAAATAAAAAATAAAATAAATAACTATAGGCAGTGAGAATCGAACATGCAACCTTTCGGCTATGAGGCCGAGGCGTTACTGCCTGAGCTAGGGTACTATATTAGACAGGAATATGCAACCGCCATATTGGTTCCTGGACAGTTTGCGGGAAACAATGCGATAAG
>JAABKJ010004706.1:0-24000 GCA_011634705.1 Andricus grossulariae
AATACTTTAGGGTATTTTACAAGATTCGAAGTAATTTTTTATAGATGCCAATAATTTAAAGGGATTTTAAAAGCTTTCGAATATTTTAGGGTATTTTTAAAGATCCGAAAGAATTTTTAATAGATTCCATTAATTTGAAGGTATTTCAAAAGCTTCGGAATATTGTAGCGTATTTTTTTACAAATTGCAAGGGATGTTAAAAGGATTTGAAAAAATTTAGTGTTTTTAAAAAGATTCTAAGGAATTTTTAATAGATCTCAATAATTTTAAGGGATTCCCAAGAATTTGAAGGAGTTTAGGGTATTTTAAAAAAGTTTTAAGGGATGTCAAAGGATTTGAAAGATTTTAGGATTCTTTTAAAGATTCGAAGGAATTTTCAATAGATTACATTAATTTGAAGGGATTTCAAAAGTTTTGGAATATTTTAGTATATTTTTTTACAAATTGCAAGCGGTTTTAAAAGGTTTTGAAATAGTTTAGGGGGTTTTAAAAGATTCCAAGGAATTTTTAATAGATTTCAATAATTTGAAAGGATTCCAAATGATTTTCAAGATTTTAGGGTATTTCCAAAACTCCCAAGAAATTTTCGAGGTTAAAAAAGTTTTAAGGGATTTCTAAGGATTTAAAATATTTTAGGGTATTTTAAAAAGATTCGAAGGATTTTAAAAATATTTCAATAATTTTTAAGGAATTTCAAAAGATGGGGAAGGTTTTAGGGCATTTTAAACGATTTCAAATTTTTTAAAATAGATTTCAATCATTTGAAAGGATTTCAAATTATTTTAAGGATTTTAGGGTATTTTCAAAACTTCCAACGAATTTTCAAGAGTTTTAAAAAGTTTCAAGGCATTTCAAAAGATTTGAAATACTTTAGGGTATTTTACAAGATTCGAAGTAATTTTTTATAGATGCCAATAATTTAAAGGGATTTTAAAAGCTTTTGAATATTTTAGGGCATTTTTTACAAATTTCAAGGGATTTCAATGAATTTGAAATATTTCAAAGTATTTTAAAGATTCGAACGAATTTTTAATAGATTTCAATAATTTGAAAGGATTCCAAATGATTTTCCAGATTTTAGGGTATTTCCAAAACTCCCAAGAAATTTTCGAGGTTAAAAAAGTTTCAAGGGATTTCTAAGGATTTAAAATATTTTAGGGTATTTTTAAAAGATTCGAAGGATTTTAAAAAGATTTCAATAATTTTAAGGGATTCGAAAGAATTTGAAGGAGTTTAGGGTATTTTAAAAAAGTTTTAAGGGATGTCAAAGGATTTGAATTTTTTAAAGATGTTTTTAAAGATTCGAAGGAATTTTTAATAGATTTAAATAATTTGAAGGGATTCCGAAGGATTTTACAGAATTTAGGGTATTTTTACAAATTTCATGGGATTTCAAAGGATTTGGAATATTTTAGAGTATTTTAAAAAATTCCAAAGAATTTATAATAGATTTCAATAATTTGAAAGGATTCCAAATGATTTTGAAGATTTTAGGGTATTTTCAAAACTCCCAAAGAATTTTCGAGGTTAAAAAAGTTTTAAGGGATTTCTAAAGATTTCAAATATTTTAGGGTATCCTAAAACATTCCTAGGAATTCTTAAAATATTTCAATAATTTTTATGGGAATTAAATAGTTTTGGAAGATTTGAGGATATTTTACAAATTTCAATGAATTTTCAAGAGCGTCAAAAAGTTTTAAGGAATTTTCTAGAGCTTAAAAAAGTTTCAAGGGATTTCTAAGGATTTCAAATATTTTAGGGTATTTTAAAAATATTCGAAGGAATTTTTAAAAGATTTCAATAATTTTTAAGGAATTTCAAAAGATGGGGAAGGCTTTAGGGTATTTTAAATGATTTCAAATTTTTTCAAATAGATTACAATAGTTTGAATGGTTTCCAAATTATTTTAAAGACTTTGGGGTATTTTCAAAACTTCCAAGGAACTTTCGATATTTCAACAGTTTTAAGGGATGTTCAAGGATTTCAAATATTTTAGGGTATTTTAAAATATTCAAAGGAATTTTTAATAGATTTCAATGATTTGAAAGGTTTCCAAAGGATTTGAAGGATTTAGAGTATTTCTAAAAATTTGAAAGAATTTTTTGAGCTTTAAAAGTTTCAAGGGATTTCAAAGGATTTGAAATATTTTGTGGTATTTTTAAAGGATTCGAAGGAATTTTTCAGTAGATTGCAATAATTTGAAGAGATTTCAAAAGATCTGGAAGAATTTAGGGTATTAAAAAAATTCCAGGGAATTTTTATTTAATTTCAGTAATGTAATGGATTTGAAGTATTTTAGCGTATTTTGAAAGATTCTAAGGTAGTTTTAGTAGATTTTAATAATTTGATAATTGAATTTTTGGCTTTTTAAATTTTAAGAGCGTTCAATTTTTTAGCTATTTCTAATTGAAAGCGTTCAATTTTCATCTCTTTCAATTGAAAATCCATCAAATCTCATCTTTTTCAATTTAAAATTGTAGATTTTAAACTTTTTCAATTAAAAAGCATTCAATTTTTGATTATTTTTATTTTAAATCCGTACATAGACTTTCGAGTTTTAACTTTTTCAGCTCTTTTCATGTTAAAAGCGTTCATTCTTCCATTTATGATTGAAAATTTCTCATAGCACTAGGAATAATATGTGCCATAATTTAAAAAAAATTATTATATTATATTTTATTGTGTGTAGAAAAGGCTTTCATTCGGAAAATTTGTGTATCAAATTTTTAATAACAAAACCATTATTTATAATTTTCTTCAAAAAACTTCAGCACCAATTTTTTGAAAATGTAAACTATCAAATAATCTGTAAATTTGCAGGCTTTAGCAAAAATGATCGAGTTGGAGAACTACCAATACCAAAAAAATTTCACATTTCACGAACGTTCTCTCCTGAAATCAGAGAGTCGGGATTCAGTGATAAAAAAATTAATTGATATGATTACCAAAAGTAAAGATAGTGAGGCTATTGTTGTAGGATTGGAAATTTTGATCAATGACCGAGTCAGTCCATCAAAAAATATTTACAGAGATCGACTTCGAAATGAAATTTTAATCAGGGCCATCGATGGAGATTTTAATATTGCACAATTAATCGACGTTGTTAAAACTCTTTCAGTTTGTCGAGATCCCACTTATCGAGAAGCCATCGATCTTCTCTGGATTAGCTTTAAAGTAATTTTTTTATTTAATGATGCAACTATTTTTCTGAATTATAAAATATCCGATACTGCCAAATTCCCGACAAAACTATCGAATTTAAACTATTAAAAAATCGTTTTTTAGTTAATCATATTCAATCATTAAAAATGCAACATAAAATATTTCTCAGTGTAGAAGAACAATACAAGAACAAGTTTTTTATTACAAGAGCAATCATTTTAAAAAACTTCTATGCACAGTTTAAAAAAAACTTGCATTGGGAAATTTGTTTTCAATTATTTTTATTTGAGATTTAAACAGTAATTAAAAAAATACATTGATCATTGAAAACAATTTTTTTCAAAACAATGAGATTCTTACTTTACTAAAAAGTAAAGTAGGAACCTAGATTACCTTAGGTCGGTAAATTAGAAATCTAGATTGCCTTCGGCCGGTAAAGAAGAAATCTGGCCTATATTACTGCCATGGTCGATAATGTAGGTTTCTACTTTGCAGACCAAGACTCAAGTGTCCCATGTAGGTGGAGTTCTAGAACATTTTAGAAATATAGTATAGGTAGATTAAGGGTATCTGAACGGAAAGCGCGCAAAATTCGAATCCAACTATCCGTGTGACACTTAAGTCGATAAAATAATGACTGGTCCTTTGCCGACAGATGATAAAGGTTCGTGTCAGTGCCAAGATGGCATCAGTCGATAAGTTCTCACCGGAAACATGTGGCGCCATCGTCAAGTAAGTCAAATTGGCGGGAAATTCCAAATTTCATTCACCTATCTTACATCATAAGAATGCGATAAGGTAGGTCGGTAATGTAGGTTCCTACTAGGTGTCCGAATTATGTCGGTTAGGAAGGGACCTACCTTACCGACTGGCGGCTTAGCACGGAAACGAACCATTATCGTTTGTCGGTGAGTAAACCCTCGCTGGTTTGCTGACGTTTAGCCCGGAGCAGAACCGTGTTTCCGTACTGTCCTAGGTATACTACTTAATTTTATTACAAATTCAAACAGTAATTTAAAAAAAGACATTAAACATCTAAAATAATTTTTTTATCAAAATATTTCATTATTGTATTTGTAATGAATGAATATGATTTATTAGAAAACAATTTTTTTTATTGTTTAAATTCGATAATTTTATAGCGTAGCAGGGATTTTTATATTTTGGGGATTTTCTAATTTCGGGAATTTTTTTATTTTGAATATTTTCTTTTTTGGGAATTTCACAGTGTCCGTAACCGTAAAAAAAATGATCGGTACCGATAACAAAAAAGTTACCGGTACCGATAATAAGATTTATGGGAAAATTTGTAATGATTTAGGTTTTATTTTAAAATATTAATTTCAAGTTTGAAAGATTTCAAAATATATCGAAAAAAAATCTGGAAGATTTACGGACATTTTTTTCTATTTTTAGGACTTTAATCATTTTAGCAAAACTGAATTGTTTCAGAAGATATGTAGAAGTTTTTAAAAGATTCGAAAATAATGGAAATTTTGAGACGATTTAAAAAAAGTTTAACCAAATGTAGGTTTTTGAAGATTTCGAAACAAAATTTAGAAAGTTTTTAAGAATTTTGAAAAGTTTCAAGAGAATAATACAATTTTCGTATGGTTCATGGGCAAAATTCAAATAATTTGTTATTTTGAAAAATGAATTCTAAGAGAACATTTAAAAATATTTCAAAACATTTTTTAAATTTTCGAAAAAGAATGTAGAAGATTTTAAAGAAAATTTTTGCAATTTTCCAAGTTTACACAATTCTGATATAATGAGATTACTGTAAAGAGAGATTTATGTAAAAAAATCAATTTTAAAAGAAAATTGAAAAACATTTTAAAACTTTTGAAATCATTTTCTAAAATTTCGTCAAAAATGTAGAAGATTTTTATGCAAAAACCTTCAATATTGCAATATTTTTTTTAAATGTCGAGTATGTTCAAGAGATGTTTAGAAGTTTTAATAAGATTCGAAAATAATTGTAAATTTGAAAAGATTTGTAAAAATCTGAAACAAAATGCGGATTTTTGAGTTATTCAAATTTTTCGAAAATATCGAGATTTGAAGTTCTTTTCCAATATTTGTTATTAAATTGACATTTGAACTTTAACTTGGGCACTATTTTGAATTTATCAAATGAGTCCGAGGTCTGAGATTTGAAAAATTATAATTGCCCCAAAGATTTGCTTAAATGTAGAATATTTAAATTTAAACTTGAAATTTAATTTGATTTAATTCTTTATTTCATTAGATTAGAGAGGGAGATATAAATCCAGAAAATATTGTAACGCTCTTCAAAACACTTCACTTTTTCAAAGAAAGCAAAGTAATGCTTTTGACAATTTTGACCAACAAATTGCGTTTAATTTATCCCAAATTGTCTGGATCTCAAATGGCAGACATTTTGGACGTTTTTCATCTAAATCTATTCCCTTCCGAAAATTTATCGCAAGATGTGAAAAATATAGCATCTGAGTGGATGAAAAATTATTCCGCTAATGGAAAAGATGAAGATCTTTCGGAAATTCTTGAGAGTTTAAAGAACTTGAATCATGTTGATGAGACTATGGTTCTAGCTCTGGAAAATTTCGTCAAAATCAAGGGGGAAAAAATTAAAGATGTGAGACTGGTCAGCGCAATTATGAAATACTGTATGAAGGTTCGAGTGGAAAATTCGACTCTTCAGGAATTTCTAATTGACTACTTTATTTCGAAGGTAGTGCAACAAATATTTTTTATATTCGAGATCGTGCATAAATTACGTATAGTTTTTTTTTCGGAAATTTAAAAAAAATAAGCAAAACACCTGAAGTCAACACTTCAAGTGGGAAGCACACACTTTTGCCTATAGCGCATAATGCGCATAACGCAGTTTCATAAGATTGTCTTAGATGATAAAGAGGATGGAACAAGTTGATAAATACCTGTATCTCGGATTGGTGGATGACCCCTTATTTGTTTATTCATTTATTATTTCTCAAATTTATGATTATTACAGTTAATATTAATGCTAATATTACGTAATTTATCCACGGCCCCCTTTAAAAAAAAATTAAAAATTTCCCAAAAATATTTTAATCTTCCAGGGCAGAGATCTTCCAGATTATTACTTTGCTTCAATACTTGCACCGATTGGTTTCTTCCCAAACTCTTCTCGAAAAACCGCAACCGTTTTTGAAGTTCTCACTGAAATCTTACATTCTAGATTTTCAAAATTGGATTCTCAAAACACTCTCGACATTCTTCTGACTTACATTTACGCTAGAAAATATCCGGAAAATTTAATAGATGAAAAATTCGAAACGAGGATGAGACGCGTTTTGAAAAAGAACAGCAAATTGACAAGGTCTATTCGAAAGAAGTTGCTTATTTTCGATTCCGTGATGGCTCTCGAATGCGAAAAATACGGGAAGCGAAAATTTGAGTGGATTGAAAATGAAGATCAAAAGCCAACTATCCCGGATTTGAGGATTCGACAGATAATTAATAAAATCAAAGTCCAGTTATCGAGTCTTGTTGGTGGTCCGGAAAAAATTGGGATCGGAATGATGTTGGGTGGATTGCCTCTGATTGATTTTTATAATGTGGATATTATCGTTTATCCAAATTCAATTCGATCACCAATTTTGGATTTAAAATCCGAGAAGATTGAAAAATTTCGAGCAATTTTAATTCATTTGCCGGAACATCTGTGCTTTGGAACGAAAAATTTGATTGGACCGCAGATGATGAGAATGAGGATTCTCAGAAAATTGGGATTTCAGATTGCGAGTTTGGATTATGAAATTCTGTTAGAGATGAAACAATATTCGATCGAAATGACGAATTATTTGTCTAAGCAAATTTCTGATGCGAAATGAAATACAAGTTTTTAATTTATTTTTTTTATTTATTATTATATATTATTATTTATTTAATTCTTTTATTTTTCTCAAAATACACTAGCATTTCTATATTTCAGAATTTGGTCTCCTTTTTTCATTTTTAGGATTGCAATTCTTTTAGTAAATCAGAATTATTTCAAAAGAATTTTGGAAGTTTTTGAAAGATTTGAAAAATAATTGAAATCTTGAAAAGATTTAAAAAAAAATTTAACCAATTTCAGATTTTTGAAGATTTGAACAAAAAATTTAGAAGCTTTTTAAGAATTTGGAAAGGTTTCAAGAAAATAATACAATTTTCTTAAGATTTATGGAAAAAATTCAAATGATTATTAATTTTGAAAAATTAATTTGAAGAGAATATTTAAAAATATTTTTAAATATTTCAAAAGGATTCCAAAGTTAGCAAAAAAAAATCTGGAAGATTTTTTTAAAGACCAAAATAAAACCTAAAAAATGTTTTTCCATTAAAAAAAATTAAAATAATTGTTTTATTTTAAATTGTTCCAATCTTTGGGGTTTAATTTTAAAATGTTCATAGTCAAGTCTTTTAGTTTTACTTCGTACATTCAAAATGTTTAAATAAATGCTGTTTTTAGTGCTGAGACAATTTCAAATATAAACAATTTTTAATTGTAGATTAAAAAAAATTTGCTATTTAATATTTAACAATATGTTTCAGAATTTTTTAGAACTCTAAATATTTAAAAATGTGATAATATGAATTTTTAAACACTTTATGATTTTAATATTGAATTAATTAATTAATTAATATTTCTTCTTATCGATTTAAAAATAGTTTATGTTTTTAAAATTACAAAATAAAAAACCAGGGACGTGAACGCGCGCTTTGCGAGTGTGCATTTTATTTAGAAGATATTTTTTAAACATATTTAATGAATAATTTTAATTTAATTTATATTCAAGAAATTTCTAATTTTAAGAGAAATTTTCAAATTTCATTTCAAAACTTATTTTAATTGAGTTTTACGATTTTAGGGAATTTCAACGAATTTATAGAGAACTTTAGGGAGTAAAATAAATTTCATTTTAAGGGATTTCGTTTAAAAAATTTTTAGAATTAACATTAAATAAATAAATTTAATTTAATTAAAAATTTAATAAAATTAATAAAATTAAATTAAACTAAATTTTAGAAATTAGAAAATAAAAACCTGGGGTAATTTTACTGGTAAATATGCTAAAATACCATAAATGAACCAAAATTTATTTTTTCAAATTTCCGGAAATTTATGCAAATTTTTGGTCATTTATGGTAATTTTACTGGTAAATATGGCAAATTACCATAAATTACCCCAAATTCACTCTTAAACATTTCCATAAATTTCCCGAAATTTATGCAATTTTTCAGTCATTTATTTAAATTTTACCGTTAAAGATGGTAAATTACCATAAATTACCCAAAATTAATTTTTTTAAATGTCCATAAATTTCCGGGAATTCATGCAAATTTTCGGTCATTTATGGTAATTTTACCGGTAAATATTGTAAATTACCCAAAATTCATTGTCGAAATTTTCCATAAATTTCCGGAAGTATATGCAAATTTTCGGTCATTTATAGTAATTTTACCGGTAAATATGTTAAATTACCATAAATTACAAAAAATACATTCATTAACATTTCCATAAATTTCCCAAAATTTATTGATATTTTCGGTCATTTATGGTAGTTTTACCGGTAAATATGGTAAATTACCATAAATTACCCAAAATTAATTTTTTCAAATTTCCAGGAATTTCCGGAAATTTATGTAAATGTTTGGGCATTGATGATAATTTTACTGGTAAATATGGCAAATGACCATAAATTACCCCAAATTCATTCTTAAACATTTCCATAAATTTCCGGAAATTTATGCAATTTTTCAGTCATTTATTTAATTTTACCGTTAAAGATGGTAAATTAACATAAATTACCCAACATTAATTTTTAAAAATGTCCATAAATTTCCGGAAATTCATGCAAATTTTCGGTCATGTATGGTATTTTTACCGGTAAATATGGTAAATTACCATAAATGAACCAAAATTTATTTTTTCAAATTTCCGGAAATTTATGCAAATTTTTGATCATTTATGGTACTTTTACTGGTAAATATAGCAAATGACCATAAATTACCCCAAATTCATTCTTAAACATTTCCATAAATTTCCCGAAATTTATGAAATTTTTTAGTCATTTATTTTAATGTTACCGTTAAAGATGGTAAGTTACCATAAATTACCAAAAATTCATTCATAAACATTTCCATGAATTTCCCGAAATTAATGCAAATTTTCGTTCATTTATGGTAATTTCAGAAGTAAATATGGTAACTTTCCATAAATTAAACAAAAATAATTTTTCAACATTTCCATATATTTCCGGAAATTTTTGGTTATTCGTGGTAATTTTACCGGTAAATTTCCATAAATTACCCAATATTCATTTTTGAAAAATTTCTATAAATTTCAGGAAATTTATGATCATTTTTGGTCATTCTTGGTAATTTTACCGGCAAATATGGTAAATTACCACAAATTACCCATTATTCAATTTTTTAATTTCCGTACATTTCTGGAAATTTATGAAAATTTTCGGTCATTTAAGGTAATTTTACTGGTAAAGATGGTAAATTACCACAAATTACCAAATATTATTTATAAACATTCCCATGAATTTCCGGAAATGAATGCAAATTTTCGGTCATTCATGGTAATTTTACCGATGAATATGGTAAATTACCATAAATTACCCAATCTTCATTTTTAAACATTTCCATAAATTTCCGGAAATTTATATAAAATTTTGGTCATTCATGGTGATTTTACCTGTAAATGTGGTAACATTCCATAAATAACCTAGAATTCATTTTTAAAAATGTCTGGAAATTTATGAACATTTTCGGTAATTTGATCTATATGGTAACTTACCATAAATAACCGCAAAATTCTATTATCTGCAAAAATCATTAAATAATATGAAAAAATTATACAGTTTCTTATAAAAAGATGATTTCTTCGTTTCTGAATGTAAAAATAAATTTTTAATTTTTCCCCTATTTTTCCCCTTTTTCGTGAAAAAATTACTCTATTACCTTATTTTAGGGTTTCATCGCCCCGGGCAGAATCCCTTATATTCGGAAGCAGGGGAAATGAGTGTGATGAGTAAAGGGAAGTAGGGGAAGTCAGGGGAAATGAGAGGTAATAAGAGTAGGGAAAATGAGAGTATGGGAAGTGAGGGGAATTAAGGAGAGGGGTAGTAGGGGAAGTGATAGGAAATTATGGGAGGGGAAGTAGAGGAAGTGAGTGGAAGTAAGCGGATGGGTGGTAGGGGAAATGAAGGGGATTGAAAGCAGAGATAATTATGAGATTGCAAGTAGGGGAAGTGAGCGGAGGGGAAGTAGGGAAAACGAGGGGTGGGGAAAATAGCGTAAATGAGGAGTGGGGGTGTACGGGAAATGAGGAGAGGGGAATTATAGGAAATGAGGTGTGAGGAAGTAGTGTGAATAAGGGGTCGGGAAGTGAGCAGAGGGAAAGTAGGGGAAAATGAAAAAAGGGTAAGTAGAGATAATGACGAGAGAGTAATTAGGGAAAATGAGGAGAGGATAAAATAGGGGATTGCAAACTAAGGGAAGTGAGGGGAAGTAGGGGAAGATATTCGAAGAATTTTAGCTGGAAAGTGAGAGGGGGGGGGGAATTAGTGGAGGAAGAAGTTGGGTAGGGAGGGGAAGCGATGGGTGAAGTGTGGGGAGGGGAAAGTAGGAGGAAGGGTGGGGGATTGAAAGACCTAATTAACGTTCAGGTGATCCCTAATAACCCGTAAAAAAATGTGAATAAAATTGATTTGTTATTTTTCAGTCGTGTGATAAAGTCAGCTGAAGAAATCGAAGTTATGCGGTACGTTGTGAAGGTCAGTTCTGAAGCCCACAAGACAGTGATGCGAATGATGCGTCCGGGTTTGATGGAATATCAAGGCGAGGCTGCTTTTCAACATTATGCATATTCCGTTGGAGGATGTAGACACATGGGCTATATTTGCATTTGTGGCTCGGGCCATAATGGCTCCATTTTGCATTATGGACATGCTGGGGCCCCAAACAGGAAGGAAATTGTCGATGGTGATATGTGGTGAGTCTTTTTGTGTGATCTGTGAGATATGATGACTTCGTGAAGTTCTTCGCGTGGGGTGATTGCTAGAGAGATTGATCAGCGACCTTTGCCGTTGCGGTGTTACGGAAAGAACGCGTTGCTTAAATAGGCGAAACGGGAATTCTATATTGATCTAAAACCTTGACGTGTATACACCCCATACCGAAATATGGAGGGTAAAGCTTTAATGTGTAAGTCTCTTGGACCTCGATATGGAGGGTAAAACCTTGATGTGTATACATCCTAGACTAAAATATGGAGGGTAAATCCTTAATGTGTCAATCTCTTGGACCGAGATATGGAGGGTAAAACCTTGGTGTGTCTAAATCACATACAAAAATATGGGGGGTAAAGCCTTTATGTGTAAGACTCATGGACTGCTTTATGAAGAGTAAAACCTTGATGTGTATACATCCCAGACTGAAATATGAAGGGTAAATCCTTAATGTATAAATCTCTTGGACCGAGATATGGAGGGTAAAACCTTGGTGTGCCTAAATCACAGACAAACATATGAGGGGTAAAGCATTTATGTGTAAGGCTCTTGGACTGCTTTATGAAGAGTAAAACCTTGATGTGTATACATCCCAGACTGAAATATGGATGGTAAAGCCTAAAAGTGTAAACCTCTTCGTCCGAGATATGGAGGGTAAAGTCTTGATGTGTAAATATCTTCAATCGAAATACAGAAGAGAAAGCCTTTATGTGTAAGCATAGATCTAGAATCAGTGAAGGTACGTGGGTTAGCTTTCGCAGATGACAAGATTTTTATGGCAGAATCAATCCAGGACTTGCTATTTTGTTAAAAATTAATGTTTCTGGTCGAAAATGCAACTGTTTTGTTGAAAAGTCATTTTTTTATCGAAAATTATACTGTTTTGTTGAAAATTCTTCTTTTTTGTTAAAAATTCATCTATTGAAAATTCCACTGGTGGACATTCAATTTTCTGCCATTTTTGGTGAAAAATTACCTTTATTGTTGAAAATTCACCGTTTCAGGTTGATATATTAACTGTCATCTGAACCATTCGCATTTTCAATTTCGAATTTTTCTTTAAAAATTCGATCATTTGGTTGAAAATTTATCTTTATAGGATATGGAGGGAAAAGCCTTAATGTGTAAAAATCCAAGACCGCGATATGGAGGGTAAACCATTTATGTGTAAACATCCGAGACCGAAATATTGAACGTAAAACCTTAATGTGTAAACATCTTAGAACTGAATGTGGAGGGTAAAGCCTTGATATGTAAAAATATGGGTCCGAAATATGGAAGATAAAGCCTAAATCTGTAAACAACTTAAACCGCAATATGGAGAGTAAAGTCTTAATGTTTAAGCAGTTTATACCGTGATATGGAGAGTAAAGCAGAAAAGTAAAGCAGAAGAGCGTTGATCGTAATATGGAGAGTAAAGTCTGTGTCAGAGCGTTGATGTGTAATCATAGATCGTCATATGGAAGGAAAAACAGTGATGTTTAAACTACTGAGGCCGAAGTATGGAGTGTAAATCCTCAATATGTAAACATCTTAAATTGCGATATGGAGAGTAAAGCCTTGATGTATAAACCTTTTACACTGAGGCATGGGGGGGGGGTGAAATCTTGAGGTTTAAACATCTGAGGCCGAAATATGGTAGGTAAAGCCTAGATACGTAAACAGCTAAGATCGTGATATGTAAGGTAAAGTCTGTGTTAGAATGTTGATGTGTAATCTTAGATCGCTATATGATAGGAGAAACAGTGATGATTAAACGTTTGAGGCCGAAATATGGAGTGTAAATCCTAAATATGTAAGCATCTTAGAATGCGATGTGGAGGGTAAAGCCTGGATGTCTAAACCTCTTACACTGAGGTATGGAGGTTGAAATATTAACGTGTAAACATCTGAGGCCGAAAAATGCAGTGTAAATCCTTAATCTGTAAACATTTTAGAATACGATATGGAGGGTAAAGCCTGGATGTCTAAACCTATTACACTGAGGTATGGACGGTGAAATCTTAACTTATAAACATCTGAGGCCGAAATATGGAGGATAGAACCTAGTTATGTAAACAGCTTAGACCGCGATATGGAGAGTAAAGTCTGTATCAGAGCGTTGATGTGTAAACATCTTAAAATGAGATATAGAGGTAAAAATTTGACGTGTAATCATCTTAGATCGCGATATGAAAGGAAAAACCGTGATGTTTAAACATCTGAGGCCGAAATATGGAGGATAAAGCCTAGATATGTAAACAGCTTAGACCGTGATATGGAGCGAAAAGTCTGTATCAGAGCGTTGATGTGTGAATATCCTAAAATGTGATGTGAAGGTAAAACTATGACGTTTAATCATCTTAGATCGCGATATGAAAGGAAAAACGGTGATTTTTAAACATCTGAGGCCGAAATATGGAGTGTAAATCCTACATCTGTATACATCATAGAATGCGATATGGAGGGTGAAGCCTTGATATCTAAACCTCTTACACTGAGGTATGGAGGGTGAAATTTTGATGTGTAAACATCTGAGGCTGAAGTATGGTGGGTAAAGCCTAGATATGTAAACAGCTTAGACCGCGATATGTATGGTAAAGTATGTGTCAGAGTGTTAATATGTAATCATCTTAGATCGTGATAAGAAAGGAAAAACCGTGATATTTAAACATCTGAGACCGAAATATGGAGTGTAAATCTTTAATATTAACATCTCAAAATGCGATATGGACGTAAAAATTTGACGTGTAATCATCTTAGATCGCGATATGAAAGGAAAAACCGTGATGTTTAAACATCTGAGGCTGAAATATGGAGTGTAAATCTTTAATATCAACATCTTATAATGCGATATGGAGGTAAAAGTTTAACGTTCAATCATCTTAGATCGCGATATTAAAGGAAAACCCGTGATGGTTGAACATCTGAGGCCGAAATGTGGAGTGTAAATCTTTAATCTGTAAACATCTTAGAATGCGATATGGAGGGTAAAGCCTGGATGTCTAAACTTCTTACACTGGGGTATGGAGGTTGAAATCTTGACATGTAAACATCTGAGGGCGAAATATGGAGGGTAAAACCTATATATGTAAACAGCTTAGACCGTGATATGGAAAGTAAAGTCTGTGTTAGGGCGTTGATGTGTAATATTAGATCGCGATATGAAAGGAAAGGCCGTGATGTTTAAACATCTGAGGCCGAAATGTGGATCTTTCATATTAACATCGCAGAATGAGATATGTGGAGTAGAGCCTTGATGTCTAAACCTCTTACACTGAGGTATGGAGGGTGAAATCTTGACGTGTAAACATCTAAGACCGAAATATGGTGGGAAAAGCCTATATATGTAAACATCTTAGACCGTGATATGGTGATAAAAGTCTGCGTCAGAGCGTTGATGTGTAAACATCTTAAAATGCAACATGGATTTGAAAATTTAACGTGTAATCATCTTAGATCGCGATATGAAAGGAAAAACCGTGATGTTTAAACATCTGAGGCCGAAAAATGAAGTGTAAATCCCTAATATGTGAACATCTTAGCATGCGATATGGAGGGTAAAGCCTTGATATCTAAACCTCTTACACTGAGCTATGGAGGGTGAAATATTGATGTGTAAACATGTGAGGCTGAAATATGAAGGGTAAAGCCTCAATATGTATACAGCTTAGACCGTGATGTGGAAGGTAAAGTCTATGTCAGAGCCTTGATGTGTAATCATCTTAGATCGCCATAAGAAAGGAAAAACCGTCATATTTAAACATCTGAGGCGTAAATATGGAGTGTAAATCTTCAATATCAACATCTTAAAATGCGATATGGAGGTAAAAATTTGACGTTCAATCATCTTAGGTCGCGATATGAAAGGAAAAACCGTGATGTTTAAACATCTGAGGCCGAAATATAGAGTGTAAATCTTTAATATTAACTTCCTAGAATGCGATATGGAGAGTAAAGCCTTGATGTCTAAACCTCTTACACTGAGGTATGGAGGGTGAAATCTTGATGTGTAAACATCTGAGGCCGAAGTATGGTGGGTAAAGCCTAGATATGTAAACAGCTTAGACCGCGATATGGAAGGTAAAGCTTGTGTCAGAGATATGATGTGTAAATATCTTTGACCGAAATATGGAAGGTAAAACCTTAATGTGTAAACATATTAGAACTGGATATGGACAGAAAAACCATGATATGTAAAAATCTGGTTCCGAAATATGCAAGATAAAGCCTAAAGCTGTAAACAGCTTAGACCGCAATATGAAGAGTAAAGTCTTGATATTGAAGCATTTTATACTGTGATATGGAGAGTAAGCCCAGTAGAATAGCGTTGACCGTAATATGGAGAGTAAAGTCTGTGTCATTGCGTTGATGTGTAATCTTAGATCATGATATGAAAGGAAAAACAGTGATGTTTAAACGTCTGAGGCCGAAATATGGAGGATAAAGCCTAGATATGTAAACAACTTAGACCGTGGTATGGAGAGAAAAGTCTATCAGAGCGTTGATGTGCAAAAATCTTAAAATGAGATATGGAGGTAAAAATTTGACGTGTAATCATCTTAGATCGCGATATGAAAGGAAACCCCGTGATGTCTAAACATCTGAGGCCGAAATATGGAGTGTAAATCTTCAATATTAACATCTTAGACAGCGATATGGAGAGTAAAGCCTTGATATATAAACCTCTTACACTGAGACAGGGATGTTGAAATATTGGCGTGTAAACATCTGAGGGCGACATATGGAGGGTAAAATCTAGATATGTAAAGAGCTTACACCGTGTTATGGCGAGTAATGTCTGTATCAGAGCGTTGATGTGTGATCCTAGTTCACGATATGAAAGGCAAAACAGTGATGTTTAAACATCTGAGGCCGAAATATGGAGTGTAAGTTCTAAATCTGTAAACATCTTAGAATGCGATATGGAGGGTAAAGCCTGGATGTCTAAACCTCTTGCACTGAGGTATGGAGGGTGAAATCTTGACATATAAACATCTGAGGGCGAAATATGGAGGGTAAAACCTAGATATGTAAACAGCTTAGACTGTGGTATGGAGAGTAAAGTCTGTATCAGAGCGTTGATGTGTGAATATCTTAAAATGTGATATGAAAGTAAAACTAAGACGCTTAATCATCTTAGATTGCGATATGAGAGGAAATACCATGATGTTTAAATATCTGTGGCTGAAATATGGAGTGTAAATCCTAAATATGTAAACATCTTAGAATGCGATATGGAGGGTAAAGCGTTGATATCTATGCCTCTTACACTCGTGAATGGAGGGTAAAATCTTGACCTTTAAACATCTGAGGCCGAAATATGGTGGGTAGGTCCTTGATATGTGAACAGCTTAGACCGCGATATGGAAGGCAAAACAGTGATGTGTAAACATCTGAGGCCGAAATATGGAGTGTAAATCTTCAATATTAACATCGTAGAATGGGATATGGAGAGTAAAGCCCTGATGTCTAAACCTCTTACACTGAGGTATGGAGTAATCTTAGATCATGATATGAAAGGAAAAACAGTGATGTTTAAACGTCTGGGGCCGAAATATGGAGGATCAAGCCTAGATATGTAAACAGCTTAGACCGCGATATGGAGAGAAAAGTCTGTATCAGAGCGTTGATGTGTAATCTTAGATCGTTATATGAAAGGAAAAACCGTGATGTTTAAACATCTGAGGCCGAAATATGGAGTGTAAATCTTCAATATTAACATCTTAGAAAGCGATATGGAGAGTAAAGCCTCGATATATAAACCTCTTACACTGAGGTATGGAGGTTGAAATATTGATGTGTAAACATCTGAGGCCGAAGTATGGTGGGTAAAGCATAGGTATGTAAACAGCTTCGACCGAGATATAGAAGGTAAAGTCTGCGACAGAGCGTTGATGTGTAATCATCTTAGATTGCGATAAGAAAGGAAAAACCGTGACATTTAAACATCTAAGGCCGAAATATGGACTGTAAATCTTTAATATTAACATCGTAAAACGCGATATGGAGGTAAAAATTTGACGTTCAATCATCATAGATCGTGATATAAAAGGAAAAACCGTAATGTTTGAACATCTGATGCCGAAATATGGAGTGTAAATCTTTAATATCAACTTTCTAGAATGCGATATGGAGGGTAAAGCGTTGATGTCTAAACCTCTTACACTGAGGTATGGGGAGTGAAATCATGACGTGTAAACATCTGAGGGCGAAATATGGAGGGTAAAACCTAGATATGTAAACAACTTAGACCGTGGTATGGAGAGTAATGTCTGTGTCAGAGCGTTGATGTGTGAATATCTTAAAATGTGTTATGAAGGTAAAACTATGACGTTTAATCACCTTAGATCGCGATATATGAGGAAAACCCGTGATATTGAAATATCTGGGGCCGAAATATGGAGTGTAAATCATCAATATTAACATCTTAGAATGCGATATGGAGAGTAAAGCCTGGATGTTTAAACCTCTTACACTGAGGTATGGAGGGTGAAATATTGACGTGTAAATATCTGAGGTCGAAATATGGTGGGTAAAGCCAAGATATGTAAACAGCTTAGACCGCGATATGGAGGGTAAAGCCTTTGCCAGAACCTTGATCTATTATTTATTTAAATAATCTTATGTACGATTTTAGTTTAAGTTAACAATTATTTGTAATGGTTTTTAAATTTATTTCTCAATTAATTAAATTATGTAACCCAATTAATTTTTTTTATATTTTTCCCAGCCTTTTCGATATGGGAGCGATTTACTGTGGATATACGGCGGATATCACCTGCAGTTTTCCCGCAAATGGAGTCTTCACCGCCGACCAGAAATTAATTTACAACGCAGTTTTGAAAGCACGAGATGCTGTAATGAATGCAGCAAAACCTGGAGTTTTTTGGACTGATATGCATCTCCTAGCGAATCGAACCATGTTGCAAGCTTTGAAGGATGGAGGCCTCCTGGTTGGTGAAGTAGATGATATGATGAAAGCTGGTTTGAATGAAATTTTCCAGCCACATGGTCTCGGTCATTTATTGGGTCTCGATGTTCATGACGTTGGTGGATATTTGCCAGGACATCCGGCAAGATCAACCCTGCCAGGTTTAAGAAAATTGAGAATGGCTCGTAAATTGCTGGCTGGAATGGTTCTCACTATTGAACCTGGTTGCTACTTTATCGATAGTGTTAGTATTTTAATGATTTTTGAAATTTTTTCACTTATTTAATTATTTTATTTTCTTTCCTATATATCGTTAATCTTCACAGTTTCTAGCTTCAAAATATTTAATTTGCAACTCATTCAACTTTAATTTTTAACCCGCTCAACCTAGGTTCAAATTTGCAAACATTTTCAACACAAAGTGCTCAATTTTCCACTCTTTTAACTTAGCGGGTTCATTTTCATATAATTTTTTACTAATTTTTACCTCTTTCAAGTTGAGGCGTTCAATTTTAATTTTTAATATTTCGATTTCTTTAAACGAAAATATTTTCAACTCTTTCAGCCTGAAGGGTTCAACTATTCAACTATTTTTTTAAATTGTTATCTTAAATTTTATACTTTAACATTTTTTTTTCATGAAAAATTTAAATTTTCAACGCTTTCAACTTAAAGAGTTGAATTTTCAACTCTCGTAACTTGAAAGTATTCAATTTTATTCTTTAATGTTTTCTTTTCATCAAAAAATTTAATTTTTCGACTCTTTCAACTTAAAGGGTTCAATTTTCCACTCGTTTATCTTACCGGATTCATTTTTAAACTATTTCAAGTTGAAGCATTCAGTTTAATATTTAACGTTTTTATTTCTTTAAATAATAAAATTGTCATCTCTATCAACCCAAGGGGTTCAATTTTCAACTCTTTAAATTTTTATCTTCAAAACATTGTATTTTCAACTCTTTCAACTTCTTCAATTCTTCCACTTTTTCAATTCAAAGCTTTCAATTTTCTACCCTCTCAACATATAACGTTCGATTTTGAACTTAAAGAGTTTAATTTTCAAATCTTTGAACTTAAAGAGTTCAGTTTTCGACTTTTTCAACTTAAAGCGTTCAATTTTCAAATAATTTTAAACTTTTTATAATGAAAGCTTTCAATTTTCAACTAATTTTCAGCCCTTTTAACTTAAAAGTATTTCAATTTTCAACTATTGTTCAAAGTTTTCAACTTGAAACGTTCGATTTTTAAGTATTTTTCAACTTTTTGAACTGAAAACGTGCATTTTTCAACTAAATTTAAACCCTTTTAACTTTTAACTTTAAATTTCCAACAATTGTGACTTGAAGTGTTCAATTTTGAACCTTTTCAATCTAAAGGGTACAATTTTCATCTTATTTTCAACCGTTTCAACTCAAAACGTTCAATTTTTAACTATTTTTTAATCTTTTCAACTAAGAGCTTTCAATTTTTTACTAATTTTCAACGCTTTCAACTAAAAGCGCTCAACTTTTAACCCTTTTGACTGAAAGCGTTCAATTGTTAACTTTTGTGACTTGAAAGTGTTGAATTTTAATCTTTAATGATTCTATTTCTTCAACAAATTTAATTTTTAACTCCATCAACTTGAATGGTTAAACTATTTTTTAACTTTTTAAACTGAAAGCGTTCAATTTTCAACCCTTTTAACTTCAAACGGTCAATTTTCAACTAATTTTCAAACTTTTCAACTTAAAACGTAAAATTTTTAACTGATTTGCAATGTTTGCAACTAAAAGCGTTCCATTTTTAACATTTTCGTCTTGAAACGTTCAATTTTCAACTATTTTTTAATCTTTTCAACAAAGGGCTTCCAATTTTTAATTAATTTTCAACGCATTCAACTAAAAGCGTTTAAATTTCAACCTTTTCAACTGAAACTTTTTATGTTGAATGCGTTCAATTGTCTACTAATTTTCAGCTCTTTAACTCTAAACGTTCAATTTTCAACTCTTTCAATTTTTATTTTCAAAGCTTCTATCTTCAATATATTATATTTTCAACTTTTTTAACTTAAAGAGTTCAATTTTCAACTCAAAGCTTTGAATTTTCAACTCTCGTGACTTGACTTTTAACTTAAAACATTCAATTTTAAACTAATTTAAAACCATTTTAACTTTAAATTTACAATTTTGAACCTTTTCAATCTAAAGGATTCAATTTGCAACTAATTTTCAACTGTTTCAACTTAAAACGTCAAATTTGAACTATTTTTAAATCTTTTTTAACTAAGAGCTTTCAATTCTTAACTGATTTTGAACCCTTTCATCTAAAAGCGTTTTCAACCTTTGCAACTGAAAACGTTCAATTTCAAACGAATTTTTTATGTTTTCAACATAAAACGTTGAATTTTTAACTAATTTTCATCTCTTTTAGCCTAAAGCGTTCAATTTTCAAACCTTTCAACTGAAAGCGTTCAATTTTCAAATAAATTTTTAATTGTTCTAACTAAGAGCGTTCAATTTATTTATTAACATAAAACGTTAAATTTTTATCTAATTATTAATCCTTTATACTTATAGCGTTCAATTTTCCAACCTTTTAACTGAAAGCTTCAAGTTTTTAAATAATTTTTCACCATGTCAACTAAAAGCGTTCAGTTTCCAAGTAATTTTGAATTCTTTCAACTAAGAGCGTTCAGTTTTCAACATAAAAGGTTAAACTTTTAACTCATTTTCAACCCTTTCAACTAAGAACTTTCAATTTTTAAATAATTATAAATCCTTTTAACTTGGAGCGTTCAGTTTTGAAACCTTCCAACTGAAAGCATTTAATTTTTAACTAACTTTCAACCCTTTCAACTGAAAGCGTTCCAATTTCAAATACATTTTAAATCCTTTTATCTAAGAGCGTTCCACTTTTAACTTTTTTTTTCAATCTTTTTAACTTAAAACGTTCAACTTTTAACTTTTTTTCAACTTTTTATATGAAAGCGTTCAATTTTTTACTCATTTTCAGCCCTTTTAAACTTAAACTTCACTTTTCAACTATTTTTCAATTTTTTCAACTAAAAGCGTTCAATTTTCAACTAATTTTTAATCCTTTCAACTAAGAGTGTTAAACTTTCAAACTTTTCAACATAAAAGGTTAAATTTTTAATTAATTTTCAACCCTTTCAACTAAGAGCTTTCAATTTTTAAGTAAGGTTTAATCTTTCAACTAGGAGCGTTCATTTCAACCTTTTCGACTAAAAGCGTTTAATTTTTAAATTAGTTTCCACCCCATTCAACTGAAAGCGTTCAATTTTCAAATAAATTTTTTATCCTCTTAACAATAAGAGCCTTCAAATTTCAACCTTTTCAACATAAAACGTTGAATTTTTAACCAATTTTCAACTCTTTCTGCTCAAAGCGTTCATTTTTCAAAACCTCTCAACTAGAAGCGTTCAATTTTCAACTAATTTTTAATCCTTTTACTTAGGAGCGTTCCATTTTTAACCTTTACAACTTAAAAAGTTAAATTTTGAAACTAATTATCAACCCTTTTTACTCGAAGCGTTCAATTTAAAAACCTTCCAACTGAAAGCATTTATATTTTAAATTATTTTCCACCCCATGCAACTGAAAGTGTTCAAATTTAAAATAAAATTTTTATCCTTTTAACTATAAGAGCGTTCAAATTTCAATCTTTTCAAGATAAAACGTTGAATTTTTGACTAATTTTCAATTCTTTCTGCTCAAAGCGTTCAATTTTAAAATAAATTTTTCTTCCTTTTAACTATAAGAGCGTTCAAATTTCAACCTTTTCAACATAAAACGTTGAAGTTTTGACTAATTTTCAATTCTTTCTTCTCAAAGCGTTCAATTTTCAAAACCTTTTAACTAAAAGCGTTCAATTTTCAACTATTTTAACATCTTTTTACTTAAGAGCGTTCAATTTTTAACCTTTTCAACCTAAAAAGTTAAATTTTTAAACTAATTTTCAAATCTTTCAACTGAAGGCGTTCAATTTTTAAATAAAGTTTTAATCCTTTCAACTAAGAGCGTTCAATTTTAACTTTTTCCAAATAAAAAGTTAAATATTGAACTAATTATTAACCCTTTGTACTTATAGCGTTCAATTTGCAACCCTTTTTAACTAAAAGCGTTCAATTTTCAACTGATGTTAAATTTTCTGAACAAGGAGCGTTCAGTTTTCTGCCTTTACAACTTAAAACGTTAAATTTGCAACTAATTTTCAACTCTTTCGACATAAAGCGTTCAATTAAAAAACTTTTCAAGTGAAAGCGTTTAATTTTTAAATAATTTTCCACCCCATTCAACTGAAAGCGTTCAATTTTCAAATAAATTGTTAATCCTTTTAACTATAAGAGCGTTCAAATTTTAACCTTTTCAACATAAAACGTTGAATTTTTGACTAATTTTTAATTATTTCTGCTCAAAGCGTTCAATTTTCAAAACCTTTTAACTAAAAGCGTTCAATTTTCAACTATTTTAAAATCTTTTTACTTAGGAGCATTCAATTTTTAACCTTTTCAACCTAGAAAGTTAAATTTTTAAACTAATTTTCAAACCTTTCAACTGAAGGCGTTCAATTTTCAAATGAATTTTGAATCCTTTCAACTAAGAGCGTTCAATTTTCAACTTGGTCCACATAAAACGTTAAATATATAACTAATTATCAACCCTTTATACTTATAGCGTTCAATTTGCAACCCCTTTTAACTGAAAGCGTTCAATTTTCAACACAAACGTTAAATTTTTAACTCAAAACGTTAAATTTTTAACTAATTTTGGACTCTTTCGACTTGAAGCGTTCAACTAAAAAACCTTTCAAGTGAAAGCGTTTAATTTTTGAATTATTTTCCACTCCATTCAGCTAAAAGCGTTCAATTTTCTGATAAATTTGTAATCCTTTTAACTATAAGAGCATTCAAATTTCAACATTTTCAACATAACACGTTGAATTTTTTACTAATTTTCAACTCTTTCTACTCAAAGCGTTCAATTTTCAAAACATTTTGCTTAAAAGCGTTCAATTTTAAACTAATTTTTAATTCCTTTACTTAGGAGCGTTTAATTTTTAACCTTTACAACTTAAAAAGTTAAATTTTGAAACTAATTATCAACCCTTTTTACTTAAAGCGTTCAATTTAAAAACCTTTCAACTGAAAGTGATCAATTTTCAACTAATTTTTAATTCCTTTATTTAGGAGCGTTGAATTTTTAACCTTTACAACTTAAAAAGTTTAATTTTTCAACTAATTATCAACCCTTTTTTACTGGAAACGTTCAATTTAAAAACCTTCCAACTGAAAGCATTTAATTTTTAAATAATTTTCCACCCCATTCAACTGAAAGCGTTCAATTTTCAAATAAATTTTTAATCCTTTTAACTATAAGAGCGTTCAAATTTCAACCTTTTCAACATAAAACGTTGAACTGTTGACTAATTTTCAACTCTTTCTACTCAAAGCATTCAATTCTCAAAACCTTTCAACTAAAAGCGTTCAATTTTCAACTAATTTTTAACCTTTACAACTTGAAAAGTTAGATTTTAAAACTAGTTATCAACCCTTTTTACTTAAAGCGTCCAATTTAAAAACCTTTCAAGTGAAAGTGTTCAATTTTCAACTAATTTTTTATTCATTTACTTAGGAGCGTTCAATTTTTAACCTTTCAACTGGAAGCGTTTAATTTTTTAATTATTTTCCACCCCATTCAACTAAAAGCGTTCAATTTTCAACTAATTTTTAATACTTTTACTTAGGAGCGTTCAATTTTTAACCTTTACAACTTAAAAAGTTAAATTTGGAAACTAGTTATCAACCCTTTTTACTTGAAGCGTTCAATTTAAAAACCTTTCAACTGACAGCATTTAATTTTTAAATAATTTCCCACCCCATTCAACTAAAAGCG
>JAABKJ010004707.1:0-23997 GCA_011634705.1 Andricus grossulariae
GAAGTTCAACTGAGGCTGTGAGTGTAGATCTGGAGTAGTTGTAAACATTTTAAATAAATATGCACATTGTTTGATAATCATTTGCTTTGATTTTCAAACAAAACAAAAACTATGAACCTCCTTGCTCCTCTTTTGCCAAATCCTTCTTGCTTCTCTTTTGGAAAATTATGAAGGGTTTTTTCATTTGCTTTAACACCTGGACTCTTCCGAAATTAAGTTCCAACCACAACCCTGTATTCCTGGAGTTGTCCGGTAACCCTGAGCTCTCTCCGCCCACAGAATCTAAAATCGACTATCTCCACCTTAAATACATTCTTGAAACTTCCCCCTTCAAATCCCCCCATATTCAATCAACTGCTGAAATTGACGCAGCAGTCGGAGCCCTGACTAAAGATATCCAAAACTCTGTGAAACTAGCTACCACAACCAACATCGTTTCTCCATCCGCACTCAAACAATCGGCCCGAAACTCCAGTAATCGTCATCGCTTGAACTCCCTTCAAAAAGAACATACATCCTCCCTTCAGACCACCAAAAATTCTTCTTTCGAGGCCTACATTGCTGAAGCTGAACAAAATCCTAAAAGGTGCTGGAAATTCATTAAATCTCTTCGTAACAGGAAATCTCACCTCCCACCTCTTGTCAAGGATGACCTAACCTTCTCCCTTGACGAGGAAAAGGCGACCTTTTTTGTAGACTCCTTGAAAAATCAATGTTCTCTTTTTCCTAGCGTTGACAAATTCACGTCCTTTCACGATCACATCTCAAAGACTGCACAGGACTTCACTGTGACAGACTTAAACTTCCTTCTTACCTCTTCCAAAGAAATAATCGACACAACCCGCTCCCTCCGGAACAGAAAAGCCCCAGGTAACGACAATATCAGTAACGGAGTCCTAAAAATCCTTCCTCGCAAACATATTGTAGCTATTTGCACTATTATTAACGCAATTATAAGGTTACAGTACTTTCATTATGCTTGAAAGGAGGCCACAGTCATCTTTCTTCCTAAACCCGGAAAACCTCTCAGCTCAGCTTCCAACTTTCGTCCCATCAGCCTACTCTGCTCTCTTAGCAAAGTAGCTGAAAGCATCATTCTCACTCATTTCGACGACTTTGTTTCTAAAAACAATATCCTACCTAACTTCCAGCACGTGTTTCGTAAACGTCATGGAACAGCTCATCAACTTCTTCGGGTTTCTGAATACGTTGCCGACAATCTCGACCAAGGTAGACACACGTCCATGCTTCTTCTGGACTGTAAACAAGCCTTAGACAGAGTTTGACACGACGGTCTTATCTTCAAACTCATTCATTTCAAATTTCCTCACTACCTTATCGGATTAATTAAATTCTACCTCTCCAACAGGAGTATTAAGCTCGTGTCAGAAAATCCTTATCCAAACTTCAGCCTATCACTTCTGGTGTCCCTCAGGGTTCCAAACTCTCTCCCTCTCTCTTCGACGTCTACTCTTATGACATCCCTGTCGACGACAAAATCGTTACAGCTCATTACGCCGATGATGTTGCTTTTCTTCATTCTTCTATGGTTAGCAAACAATGTTCATCTCATTTAAACATATTTACTTCAATTGTCCTCGATTGATACTCCAGATGGAGATTTGAGATTAACAAAAGTAAATCTGAAGCCGTTACCTTCTCTCGTCGCATTCGCACGCTTCCTAAACTCCTCGTCAACTCTCTTCCTATCGAATGGAGCTATTCTGAAAAATACCTAGGCCTCATTTTTGACAAGGGACTCACCTGGTCCGAACAAATAACCGCTATCCGCAATAAAGCCTTTGGAGCTTTTACGGCGCTTAAAACTTTCTTTAATAATCACACTGTATCTCAGGCCACAAAGCCCGTGCCTTCAACACAATAATTAGAAGCATTTGTACTTACGCTATTCCTATCTGAGGATCTGCATACCCAAACCACCTGTCAAAGCTCCAAGGGACTTATATGTGCCTTCTACGCTCCTCATTAAATATTTCCTGGTACATCCGCAACACGAAAATCCTTCCTGAATCCAAACTTCCATCCATCCCCTTAGCTGCTCAAGCATACGCCGTAAACCTTCGTATTTCTGTGAAAAATCACCCAAACCCCAGCATCAACTCACTCATAAATTACGCGAGTAAGACTTCCGACCGTTTTAGAAGGTCGTGTCTTCTCGTTTCGTCGCAATCGTAACCATCCTTCCTTTTTCCGTGTTACGCTTCTAGCGCGAGTGTCCTTGCAGTTCAACTGTCTTGGAACACCAGCCTCCACTCATCTCATCTTTGGTTTATAACCTCAAAGTTGGTAACCAACGGGGAGGAGGTTTAGTCGGTAGGCGCACATGACGAATCCGATACTACCTGTCAGCGGGTTTTTTTAAAGGTTCCCCCCCCAAAATGCCCCAAAAAAAAAAAAAAAAAAAAAAAAGCCACGGAATCATCGATCATGATTGTGATTGTACGGATTATCTTGAGCTAATTGTTTTATTGATTTATTAATTAAAAAACGGACATTTGAAAAACGGGCATCCTCGTTGTGATGAACTTCTTGACGAAGTCGTGTGGCTCGCGTCATTGCTAAGTGGAAAGCTTTGACTAAATAAAAGTGCATTATAGTGATAGTGTAGTGCAATGTCCCTTGCATTTACGCGAGTGGAAACAGAATTTAAAAATGCCTGACAACTGGGGCCTCAAGCCTGTTAAAAGACCTAGGAATGATTTCGAGCAGGCAACAGCGGTGCCTCTGAGCAATCGATATGAAGTCCTACTTAACAGTGAGGACTGTGATAAGACTAATCCTAACCAGGATGAAAAAATGGATGAAAATCAGGATTTTCCGGAGGATGTGCAGAAAGAGAAGGTTGACGTAATAACTGGAAAGAAGAAGAAGATGCCATCCATAATAATCTCTCATGAGCTGAATGATTACTCAAGATTTGTCGCAACTTTAAAATCCTTCATAAAAAGGGACCCAAAACTTCACTATTCCCCGAAAAGTTCGGCCATTTATGCAGAGAATGAGGAAGATTACTCCACACTAATAAAGGAATTGGACATAGCAAAGTGTGATTGTCATAAGTATCCGAAAAAGGAGATGAAGAAGAAGAGAATGGTGCTAAAAGGACTCCCAAATATACCAAACAAGGAACTAGAGGACGCTTTGGACCGGCAGGTTGTAAAATGTCACAAAATCACAATCCTGAGGACTAAGAATAAGGGCGTGCTTACCTCAGATCAACCTATCTACCTGATTGACTTTCGGCATAACACGGATCTGAAAAAAGTCAAGGATATCCGTTATCTGTGTAATGTTCGAGTACACTGGGAACGGTACAGAAACAGGAGAAAGATCACTCAATGTCGTCGATGCCAGCGATTTGGACATGGGACTACCTACTGCAGAAAAACTCCCAGATGCGTCAAGTGCGATGAGGAACATCTAAGAGTTAATTGCAAGAAAACTAAGAAAATTTCTCCTTAATGCGCAAACTGCGCAGGACTGCATCCGGCGAACTACTCTAAGTGCCCAACATACCTCAAACACCTGGCCAAGGTGGAATCCAGACGTGAGCCTATGCACAAAAGACAACCAGAGAGGACCAATATTCCTGTGCTCACAAAAGCCAATTTTCCGGTGCTTCCTACTATCAGGAGACAAGCATCTGAATCAGCGAGAACGTGGACTAAAAGGCAGAATCTACGTGATCCTGAGAGAAGACATCAGGGACAAGAACTAGCAGATCTGCAAGAACTAATTACTGAAGTTACAAGACTGAATCAAATATGTGATATAGGTAAGATGTTGGAACTTGTTAGGGAACTAAATAATAATTTAGGTCACTGCAATAACGATTTCGAGAAACTTCAAACTTTCTATACAATCTTGATCAAGAATGGCTGTAAATAATTTTAATATTAACTCACTGAAAATGGCGCACTGGAACGCCAATGGCCTGCGTGGAAACCAAAGTGAACTTAAGCAATTTATCGTTGAAAATAACATTGACATAATGCTTTTAAATGAAACAAAATTAAAAAGTGATGTCAAATTTAAACTCTCTGGGTACGATTTCAGCCGAAAAGAAAGAAGCGATAATATCGTAGGGGGCGGGGTTATGATCATTGTCAAAAGTGTCATCCAGTATCATGAAGTGTTAATAAACACTAGCAGCATTGAAGCCGTGGCTACTAAACTTAATAATGGGTTAATAATCGTTTCAGTTTACAATTCACCCCAGGAAAAAATTTCTAATAATGATCTCGGTCCCTTGAATAAATTAGAGAAAAAGATACTTATTTATGGTGATTTAAATGCAAAAAATACTTTTTGGAACTGTAATAATGATAATGTTAACGGAAAGATAATTCCGGACTTTGCCGTTAATAAAATGTACAAGATTCTTGATGCTAATGGCCACACTTTATATCCCTATAATAAAGGAACCCCTAGCATGGTCGACGTAGGCTTGGATGAAAATATTAAATGTCATATTGAACTAGAGATACTGGATGAACTTAACTCTCATCATCTCCCCGTCATAATTATAAGCAGGCTAAGTGGGATAGGTGTAGGGAGTCTGTCAATAGAAACCTCGCTATTAATAAAAATATCAATTCTGAGTCAGACTTGGATAATACCATTGTCACCTTGACGGCAGTGATCAAACATGCGATGGTAGAATCAATTCCATTCACTAAAGGGTGTAGGGGGAATCAATCTATATCTTGCCTTCTGAAGTTAAAGATGTGATTAAAACTAGAAATCAATTAAGAAATATGTGTTAAAAATCCCATATCGATGAAATTCGTAAATTTAAAAATAGACTGTCAAATACTATCAATAAGAAAACTGCAAAATACAATAATAAAAACTGTGATAATAAGCTTGATATCCTTAAACATAAAGATAATTCTATATAAAAACTGACTAAATGCTTTTTGAAAAATAGTATGCAACCCATACCCGCCTTGAAGGATGAGAACGGGCTTGTCCATAGCTAACCTGATAAGTGCAACTTATAAGCGACACATTATGAAAAAGTCCATTGCATGACATCTGATATGGAATACACTGCTATTGCGAATCTTGCCAATGCTAATATGCACGAATTAGCCAACCAAGGAATTGATGTAGAAGACATCGATCTCACTTCCCCTAAACAAATTAAAAAGATTGTTAAAAGAATAAAATCCAAAAAAAAACACCGGGTCTGGATGGTATCCAGAACATTTTATTACAAATTTTACCCAAAAAAGCCTTCGAGAAACTAGCGTTCATGTTTAAAACAGCATTGAAATATGCATATTTCCCAAATAACTGGAAAATCATGAATATATTGCCAATTCACAAAGCCGGGAAAGATAAACAGTCAGCTGCCAGCTACCGACCAATCAGTATTTTACCCACTATTAGTAAAATTTTTGAAAAAGTAATATACAATAGAATAATCGACTATGAAACCAAAAATAAAACCTTGATACCTGAACAATTTGGCTTCAGACAAAACCGAAGTACCGTACATCAACTCCTCAGATTAACAAATCACATCAGCACCAACTGAAATGAAAATAAATGTACTGCACTAGCTCTTCTTGACCTTGGAAAGGCCTTGATACCGTCTGGTTCGAAGGTCTTATATTGAAACTCTCCAGATACAACTTCCCAATTTATATTTTAAAAATTCTCCAAAGTCACCTAAGTGATAGGAAATTTGTCGTCACGGTAAAAGGCGTCAAATCTATTGAACGCAAGATTGCAGCAGGTGTACCCCAGGGATCGATTCTGGGTCCGGTGCTTTTTATTTATTTCACAAACGACATTGCACGAAACAATGTCGAAAGAGAGGTCCCGTCAGACAGCACTCCGCGAATATTATTATTTGTAGATTACACTGCAGCCTTCCTCTTCTCTTTTAGTAAAAGGTTGGCAACTACGAAACTGCAACAATATGTTAAGCTATTGCTTGAATTTTTTCATAGGTGGAAGCTTAAGGTTAATATTAATTAAACAGAGTTTATTATTTTTTCGAAGAATACTAAGAAGGAAAATGTACCTGACGTTATGTTAAATGACTTATACATAGAAAAAAACTAACGCTGAGTACTCAGGGAGCGTTCTATATTATAAGCTTACCTATACCCCACAAATTAAAAAAGCAAGGAAGAACGCATTCAAGACTGTAGGTGCGCTGCACTGCCTCATTGGCAGGCGGAGCTCGCTTGGCATTAAGAACAAAATACTTTTGTACAAAATGATGGTAAAACCAACTATGCTCTACGCTGCACCTATATGGAGTAATACGTCAGCGACAAATATTAAAACTCTACAAAATGTCCAAAACAAGTGCCTGCGTATGATTACCAATGCAAAACCGAAGACTAGGATCATAGACTCACATAAAACCTGCAATATTAAGACCGTTAAAGACGAAATCCATAGCTTATCAAGGAATTTTTATCTTAACCTAACCTCGCGACTTGCTGAACTTGAAGAAATATAAATGTATACCCGAGATACGGCGCTATTCAGACTGAAAGCTAAAATGCCGTATCATATCTTGCTTTGAAGACTGAAGAGTTCCAACATCTTCACAGCTCTGTGCTGCTGCTACTTTTACCTAGTTTATTTAGTTTTTAAGCTCATTCCTTCAGTTTCAAGAATAATTAGCTTACTTTATGGGTTTTTAAACAACCTTTTACCCAATAATCATAACAGATTTAATTCCATTGTGATAAATAGTTAGAATAGTCAACGAAATCTAATAGATTATTTAATACGATAAAACTTGTCATCGAGAAATGGGTGCCTCTTTAGTATTCATCTTAGACCTTATTGTATAATAGTATTTTTTATGTTCAAATCCTTATTCATATTTAATAAAGATGGTTAAAAAGCAAAAAAAGCCATGGTATCATCAGTCGCTCTACGGGCACATGACGCGCAAGATCGATAACCCACTCCTGCAAAGGCATACGACGTGCAAGGTCGGCACCGTCTCTCTCGACGCAGCTACTACGATACGAAGCTCCAGAGCACACTTGTGCCTCTTCCTGTACGCTAGCCCGCCGCAGCCAGCCAATCCTCCCCGCCTCTGCGGCTCTACCACGAGGCGCAATAAAATAGCGAATAACCAGAACCGTGTTCCTTCACAACACACGGTACGCATTGTCTTGCCAACTTGCCTTCGTCGCCTCACGCCTCCAGACTTGATCCGCCGCAGTCACAGGGAGACAAATAAATAAAGCATTTTTATTTTTCGCCATACCCACTACCCCTCCCTCATTCTACTTCACCTTTAGCTTTAGTATTTGGCGGTTCTTTTGATAATAAATTTTCAAATTATTTATATTCGAAAAAATAAGAATGTAAGAAAATAAAAATACAGGGACTTGGTCGCGCGTGATATATACCTGCTTGAGATAATCTTCAAATTCAAAGACCCTCATGTTTTCGCTTACTTATCGGGTGCTTTTAATTGTCTCTTGATTTTTTTTCATTCATAATGTCAATTTAAGATTATACAATTCATTTTCTGTTTGAAATTATTGCGATTGAACCGAAATTTTTTAGTTTGGAAAGGAATATAAATTTCTCAGCATGTTAGATCGACATAACAATTATTTTTATCTGACTTTAAGATGATTTCAAAACAGATACAGCGTTGGGGAAGTTCCTCAGAAAAATAAACTTATTGCAGTTGCAGTAACTTCGTTTGAATAGAAATTGTAACTTGATACATTTCCGCTCAGTCAAGTAACTTGAAGTTCCTGCAGAGTTGCTTTTGTATATACGGAAACATAATTATATTATGCAAAAATTATAAGAATTCTCAACAAAGAAATCAACGATTTCATTCTTATTCTTTACAATTGAACTACATATTACAGAAGGAACCATTGAACATTGCATCATTTTTCACTGCACCAATATTGCAAATGCTCAAAATTGAAGAATTTTGAATTGAAAATGGTTAAAATTGAAGAACTTTAATTTGTAAATATTTAGCGCTTAACTATGAAAAAAGTGAAATATAACGTATCTTTCAAGTATAATTATTGCAAATTAAATACCTTTAAATTCTATACTTTAAGAATTCGAGATTTTTTATTTTAACTGTACAAAATTGTAGAAGTTTGAACTGTAAATCTTTAAAACTTTAATTTTGCACTTTATACAATTAATAACGATGCAAGTTTTTAGGTTTGACTATACAAGTTTTTAGTTTAACAAATAAGTAATTTCGATGCTTTATAATTTCAATGTTAAATTGAAAACTTCAATTTCCACTTCGAAAGTCATCAAAATCATCAAAATTGAATAATTCTAGGTCCGTTCTAGGTTCTTCGGACTTTTTTACTGAATATTTCGTAAAATATTTCCGACGAGAAATTTCCTGTATCATTTATTAATTCAGTCGATTGTTTCCATACAAAATTAACAATTAAGGTAATCAATGAGGAAAAATAAAATTGTGTTTATTTTTGTTAAAATATTGATTCTGCAGCCAAAAGTTTTTAAAAAAAGTTGGACATTATTAATATTTATTATTTGTGGGCGTCCGTATAAAAAGGGCCCTTGTGGCCGGTTATTATCGCATATAAGTGGGGAATATTAAGACCTATACTGAATATTTTGACACTCGTTTTTCAACCTAAACGGTTTGTCATGGGCTTAAAATGCCGGGAACTTATACGGCTACATGATTCTGTATGTAATTCCATACTGACCTTATGGCCCTTTTCGTGTGGACGCCCACTGTCGCCTCGTTCCTTGAACGCCCGCTGGGAGCTTTGGGAGATTGAGTACCGCCCGTCGTGAGCGGTACATCCTTCCGCTGTGGGTCAGCCTGCTGTCGGTCTCGATCCTGCCGGTCGAGGGTTCCGTTTTTCTGGTCCTGAGCTCTCACCAGCAGTTTCACCGGCTAGGTGATGGGTTAGATGTAAGTTTGAGTGGGACCGTGTCCACTTGGCTCTTTGTTGAAGATTGTTTAAGTACTCACGGCTCCAGCGGGCCCAGAAATGGTCGTGGAGGCCTTTGACTAAAGTACAGTGTGTTGCGTGATCCAAAGGTGTGTCGGCCATGGAAGGCCGCGGCATAGAGGTTAGTGGCCTGCCGGTGAGGAAGTGAGTACGTGTCAGGACCTCGATGTCGTCTGAATCGCCGGTGAGCGACGAGAGGGGTTTGCCGTTTAGAACCCTCTGGATGTTGACTAGTAGCGTGGAGAACTCCTCAAACGTGAGCTTGCGGGGCCCGGCGACTCGTCGCAGATGAGATTTCGCAGACTTTATGCCTGCTTCCCAAGGGCCGCCAAAATGGGGAGCCGAGGGAGGGATGAAGTTCCAGGTAATACTCTGCTGGGCAAGGCTTCCTTCGACGAGGCCCCAGTCCATCTCCGCGGCGTGCATTAGGTGACGAAGTTTGGTGTTTGCCCCGTGGGACGATGTGCCGTTGTCGCTACGCATCTCTTGAGGTTGTCCGCGTCAGCCGGTAAAGTGGTCTTATGCTCCGAGGAAGCTCTGCGTCGTGAGGTCTCCCGCGAGCTTCAGGTGTACGGCCTTGGTGGCCAGGCAAACGAAAAGGGCGACATAGTCCTTGGTCGTCCTCACTCCACGCCCCTTTGTTGCAAAGATGTCGTATGGGCCAGCGTAGTCCACGCCGGTCTGGAAGAAGATAGCTGGCGAAGACACCCGGGCAGCTGGCAGGGGGGCCATGGCTTGCTTCATGGGCCTAGCATTGGTATAGGCGCAGACCGTGCAGTCTCGGACTCGCTTCCTGACCTCTGCTCTTCCGCCGATTATCCAGGCGCGTCGGATGGCGTGAAGGTACGTGGCGCGGATGCCGGCATGTAGGCTCCGGAGGTGAGCCCAGTCGATGATAAGACGAGCAAGGTGACTGCGTCTGTCCAGGATGATCGGGTGCTTCTCAACGGGAGGGAATGAATGTGTACGATGTGGTCATCCACTATATAGTTTCCCGTCAGAGCATCGGAGTGAAGCCAAAGGAGCACTATCTGTGAGTCGCCCTAGAGATGGCAGTCGGCCAGGGGGATATTCAAGTTTGCGGCTGCGAATTGGAGAATCTTGGTCGCCAGGAGAGCGGCTCTCAGCTCGATTCGCGGGATCGTCATCCGGGTAGTGGCCCTCTTTGGCGGGAGAAGGCTTCTATTGGGCACCAACTTGGTCTTTGCCCAGAGGAGGCAGGTCGTAGCGCCTCTTCCATCGTGGTCGCCGGTTCTGAAGTGCAGTGCTGCGGCTGTTGCTCGACGACCCGCATCCGCGAAGGCATGCAGCTCGATCCATCGTGATTGGTGCTGTCAAATCCAGCGTGGAATGATGATCTTCTCCACTTCCTTCATCGTCTCCTGGAACGCGAGCCACTTGCGGGCCCAGGGCTAAGGCACGCGCCTGTCCCAGTCGAGCTTGGCTCGCCACAGGTTTTGAATCAGCATCTTACAAACCACCGTGGCCGGAGAAAGCCCCTCGGCTGGGTCGAAGATTCGAGCCAGCTCTGTGAGGTTCGTCCTTTTGGTGAATTGGCGGATGCTGGGTGCAAGCAGAGGGGCAAACCGGAAGTAGTCCTGCGCTGGATCCCAGGCGACCCCCATTTCATTGATCGGTCCGTCGGTCGAGAATTGGAGCCATGCCGGCCAAAGTCTGTCCTCTGGGGCGCTGTCCTCGAGTAGTTCAGGGCTATTCAACACCCACTTCTTGAGATTGAAGCCGCCGGCTTTGAGTAGTGTGACGAGTTGGTCGCGGCGATGTCGCGCAAACTCGAGGTCGTCTGCGCCGCGGAGGAAGACCTCTAGGTACAGATCCCTGTCGACTGCGTCGACGGCCTCGGGAAGATTGACGCCTTCGTCTTGGCAGAGCTGCTTTAGGGTCTACAATGCGAAGTACGGTGCACTGGTCTCTCCATAGGTGACCGTGAGGAGGACGTAGTGAGTTGCTTAGATTTCGGGGATCGGGCTCCACAGGATCCGCTGGAGGTGGATGTCCTGGGATCGGACACGGATCTGTCGGAACATCATCCTGACGTCAGCGCAGTAGGCGATTGGGCGAGATCTCCAACGGGTGACCACGACTGCCAGGTCATTCTGGAGCCTGGGGCCGGCATACATTACGTCGTTGAGGCTGCATCCGCTGGTTGTTAGGCGGGAGGCATTGAACACCACGCGAAGTTTGCCCCCTTCGTCGCTCCGCAGCCAAATCCCTTGGTGGCAGATGTAGCATACTGGCTCTGGGCAGTTTTGCCGTTCTTCGAGCGTGACAAGACGCATGTGACCGTGTTTGATGTAGTCCTCTATGCATCGTATGTAAGCATCGGCGAGCCTCGTGTTGCGTCGCATGCGGCGGAGCATTGTTGCCAATGCCACCTGAGCGTCGGTCAGGCTCTCCCCCAGACGAGAGGCCCCTTCTACCTTGAGGGGAAGAGGCGCGATGTATCGTCCGCTTGGCTCGCGGTTATATCCGCCGGCAAACAAGCGTTCACACTCAGCATCGGCCGTGCATAATCAGGGAGCCCGCGGTACCTTCTCCAGTGACCAGAAGCGCTGCACGAGCTCGACTAGTTTGTCGTAGCACAGCATCTGGGTGCATGCAGCCATGAGCGTTGTCATCGACCTGCTCGCGGGTACGGTGCCGGTAAGGGTCCAGCCGGAAACTGTTTTTTGGGCGAGAAATTGCTTACGGTGCAGGGCGCCGGAGAGAAGTAACCGCCCATAGATGTTGGAACCGAGAATGACGTCACCTCCATCCACGGAGTGTCGAACCTAGGATCGGCCATCTTGAGTCCTTGGGGCAGGGATGGAGTGATGATTCCGTTTTTTCTCGCTGACGTGGCAAGGCCTCTGAATGCCTCGCAGCGGCCAAAGTAGTGTGCTTCTGTGCAAGCAGGACAGGGACCGGTTGCAGCGGCGGTCATCACGAAGCTCCTGAGAGCACGGGAGCCGGCCTGGGCTCGAGGGAGATCCGTGGTTGTGGAGGCGCGGCCTGTGGTGATCGACTGCAGCATCAGACAGCGCTGTTTAAGGTAGGTGGTGAGCTGGTCGTACGTCGGGAAGCCTCTCGCAGTCGATGCTGTGTTTCTCTCAGCTCGGCTAATCTCGTCCTCGCAACCCGCCTTGTGTTGGAATCCATGTTGAGGCTCGCTGCTGTGACGAACCAATCGTCCCATTGAGCGACTGGACGGCCGAGGAATGCGAGTTAACTGCGGTGCCGTTCCAGCTCGTCCAGGAGCCGCTGTGTTCCTGCTGCTGAATCTTCCTTGAGAGCCTTCATGTCAAAGATGGCCTTAAGGTGGTCGTGTACGAGTACCCGTCGCTAATCGTAACGAGACTCCAGAGCGGCCCAAGCTGTTGTGCTTTTCCGTCCGGTGATCGGAATGCAGTTCAGCGCTTCCTGTGCTTCCCTCTTGACGCACGACTTGAGTATTCGTCGTCGAGGGAGTAATCGCTGTCCTGTGTCTCCGGGTAGTGAAGCAGCTCCACGTGGTTACTCGATAAATCCCACCAATACTCATCCATCATCTCGAGGCTGCTGAGTGCCAGGCCATCAGTCCAACCCTCGCGAGGTCGGTCAAGGATCTTTCGGGCAGCTTGGCGCAACTTGGCGCAGCACGACGCTTAGTGCGCGCTGTGTCCTGAGTCGGCTTACATCTGTGGAAGGAGAGGGCGAAGAAGACGAAACGGAAGACTCTGTACTGAACCAGGGGCCGTATCTCCTGAAGCGATGCGCTAGATAGAAGACAGAGGGCGCAGCTCCTGTACTGAGCCAGGGGCCGTATCAACTAAAGCGATGCGCTAGACCGAAGACAGAGGGCGTAGCTTCTGAAGCAGTGCACCAAAGCCAGGGGCCGTATCTCCTTAAGCTATATGCTAAACAGAAGACAGAGGGCCTAGCTTCTGAGGCGGTGCACTAGAGCCAGGGGTCGTATCTTCTGAAGCGATGCCCTAGACAGAAGGCAGAGGGCGTAGCTTCTGTAGCGGAATTAATTTCGATGTTTAGAGTACTTACTCGGTACTTGCACGCTTCTGATCCTCAATTCTTGCCATAAAATTGTACGCTACCCTAACCCCCTCCGTTCGCCCGCCAAGCGAAACAATCACAGAAAGGGTTCTGTTCCATGACTACATCTCTCTGTAGAGATTATAATCCTATCAATTGTAATATAAGTTGTACGTATTAGCAATATAAAATTTTTGAGTATAACAATTTCATAGAGTGACTTTGAGGAAAAAATGTGAAGATTTCAAAAAACCCATGAATTTATAAATTTGCCTTACAAACTAATCTTATGTCTAGGTATAAAAAGTATAAAACGCGATATTTACAACGACGAGAGGAAGTTGAGACATAAAGTATGTGTCTATTAACATTTGGTATGACAGCTTATGTTTGAGCCTTACCATTCTTTAAGTTCTTAATTATACCCCTAATGTTAGAGGAACAGATAGGCAGCTTCACACCTTATGACATGCACACGGAGTAATAATGAGACAGATCATGAACCATAATTGAAGTAGTAGCGCATGCGCACTAGGATGTACTATCTCTTTTTTCTCGGGGGGAAAAGAGATAGTAAAGAGCAGTGCGCATGCGCCAATGTTTTAAGGCAATAAATGTGCAGTTTGCACCGTCAAAACGCATACTTGGAGATCGGTCTCCTTATTATTACTCCGTGGACATGGATAATAGTCCAGTAGCCAATAACACTTCTGTATGTACTAATAGTGCCGCTCAGTACCTTTGGTTAAAAAAGACCGCAAAAATCCCCTAATTATGAATACCAACATACTTTCTCGAAATCCTGGTCAGTTTTTTTAAACCATTTTTTTAACAATTTAATAATTTATTAACAAAACTTCTTATGCAATTATACTTGGAAATCTGATGGAAAAAAAAGCTTATATGTCTTTTTAATTTTTTCATACAACAAACCGTTTCCAAGTTACAGTGTTATAAACATTTAAATATGCACTAAAATTGACAATTTGACATATTTGCAGATAGATATCACTGTGCGCAATGAAAGCAAAAACTTCAAAAAAGAAAAAATTGCTTTTCAAGACACGTCCTGCATACAGGAAACAAAAATTTTCCGACCGGAATAAAACCTTTGTTGAAATCTATATTTGAAAAACGGCCTTTTTAAACATTTATGTGTGCAACATTACCATACATAGTTGATAAAGATCGTCGTTTTTTTTATTTTGTCCATGCTCAAAAGTTTTATTTCGGTCCGAAAATTTCCTTTTCCTGTGTGATGTACGTGTCTTGAAATGCAATTTGCCTTTTTTTTTTTAAATTTGTTGGTCTGATATTTTTTGTGATAACCATCTGCAAATCTGACAATTTTAGTGCAAATTCAATTGTGTATAATGCTCCAACTCAAAAACGGTTCGTTGTATGAAACATTTGAAAAGCCATAACATTTTTGTTTTTCTATGGGCTTTCCAAATTTAATTTTATACATTTTTGTTGTAAATGTATAATGAAATTGTTAACAAAATTGTCTAAACAAAAACCGACCAAGATTCAGAAAAAGTACCCTTAATATTCATAATTAGGGGACATTTATGAACTTTTTAACCAAATGTACTCAGCCGCACTATTAGTGCATACAAAAGTGTTACTGTCTACTGGACTATATTTAAAGTTATATTAGACTCAATTTCAGATTTGACTTGAATTAAGAAAGCAACTAAATTTAACTATGCAAACTATCTTGAATATAGCACTTACTTACCTTAAATAAAAAATAAGCTTTTCTCGACTGAAATAAAGTAAACTATGCACCTAACTTTCAATATACAGTTCTGAAAGAAAGTGGAAGGCAACCTGAAATAACATGTAAGCCTTTGTTTAGCTAAAATTAAGAAGTACGCCTTACTTAATTCCAGGGTGAATCTGCCTTAATCGCGCTGGACCATGCGCATGACTCCGCTTGGTATTCTGATCTGTTTCTATGTATGTCAAGTGACGCTTTGTCGTAAATCTCCAAAAATCTCGAACACTCGCGGAGTTTTATGTGTATCTTAGATTGTATTCAGTTGAAACAATCACTTGTGAATTGTCTATTTACTGTTTTCCGACGTCGGAGATGCATTTTATGCTCATATGTTTAGTGTAAAGCTAGATTTTCAAAGAACGCATATTATAATATTATTATCCAAAAGGATTTTATAGGAATTATCTTTATAATTCATGCGATTTCAGGTTAGGACTCACGGATCCGGGAGGTGAGAAGATCCATTATTTCAGTATAAATATGCGTCTTACTTTCAGCTAGAAGCGTCCTTGATTTAAGGTCGTCTTAACCTTGTACTAACTTTATAGTATAAATAGCGTCTTAATTTCAGATCTTTATTACCTGAATTTCAGGTAGTAAATAATAAATCGAAATTGTAATTTTCTTGGACCATCCATTTTTTAAAGAAGGATTCGCGAAAAAATATGTTTAAAATCTATTACCAAATTTAATCAACATAATGTAGATGTTGATTCAATCCCATTTGTATAATTATTATTTTTAACGAAAAAAGCTCATTCAAATCATGGATATTTTTTTATAACATATCTTTTTTTTAATGTGTTGCAATAAATTATCTTTCCCTGTAGAAGGTGCTTCTATCCACTATAGATTTTCTACTGTGCTCACTGTAATTTTTCCATGATTCTTTGTGGGTTAAACTGTTCAAGCGATGATCTGCCATGCAGGACGAAATGCGAAAAAGAAAAAAATCGCTACCGGGAATTATTATATGTAACTTAAATGATCTTGAATACTAAAAGTGAAATGTCTCAGTTAATTTATCAGGTATCTCAACAAAACTTCGTGTATATCTAGAACCTACCGAAGGACAAAAGTTTTGTAAGTTTAGAAAATATTAATTAAAAATTAAAGAAATGCTCTATAATTGAATTTTCAACCAAAGAAAAATGCTCAACAATAAGTTATCTGCAGGTTATAATTTATTTCCAATGATTTTTAACATGCAAACGCACATGCAGTCAAAACCAATTAATCGATTTTGATGAAACTTTGCATAAATATAGTAAATTAGGTATACATTTGCGACTTTTTTACGAGAAAGTGATCCATACACATACCACCGAATTAGTTTTGAATTTATATAACAACTTAACTCTTTTCAAAATATACAGACACAAACTTATCATCGACTATGTTATACTGATTTTTTTACCAGATTTTAGAATAAAATTGTTCACAATACTTATTCCGTAAGTTGGAATTATAATAATTAAAAATTGGATAAATCTGTTGACCCCAAAATTAAAAAAAAAAGTTGATTGTAGATTACAATTTAATTCCAATTTTGTCAGAAATTTTTTTTACTGATAGATGTGGATTTTTTATTATTGCTAAAAAAATTTAATTGAATCCCACCAAAAACACTACATGAGAAAAAATTGCGTTAAGCACATGGGTATTGATATTTTATTTATTTATGTTAAAAGTAATTAAAGTTGTGAAATCAACAAATAAATCCAAGTACGAATAGTATAACCTTAAACAATAGAAGCTTTCTTAATAAAAGTAATTAGCTGAATAAATTAGTTTAATAAATTATTTATTTTTATTGACAACAAAATTGATATTCTGGAGGAATAAAAAGAGAAAAAACATATGGCTAGCCTATTATTGTCTTTAAATATTAAAAATAGATGTGACACATCCTGATAAGAAGGTATTGGTTTTATGTAAAATTGAACATAGTCGGTTTTCATCAAATCTCCACGTGTTGAGGCCCCCTGATTCAGGAAAAATGATTTTTACGAAGGTGTCTGTCTCTCCGTCTGTCTGTCTGTAGTCTGTAGTATCGTGTAGGCACGATAACTTTTGAATCATTCATCAAATTGGATTATGCTTTGGCACACGTTTTTAAGGCCTATAAAGAAATAATGAGTTCGTTGACCAGCTATTTTGGATGACAATTCAAAAAGTTGAAGCATTTTCAATATATTTTAAACCATTTTTTTCAAGATTCAAAAATTCTATGTACGGCTATTCATAGCACTGAAAGACTCAAAAAATGTATCCTTTTGACTTTTTTTGGTAAAAAAAAATGATCAGAGTTATAGCATTTTCAAAAACCAAAACAACAAACGAAAATGAACATTTTAAGCCGAACAACACACGATATGGAAAAAGTCAAAAAAAGAAAAACGTTGCTTTTTAAAAGCCCTATAAGATTGTCATAATAACTTTTTGAATTTTCTCGAAAAATCGAAAATTCAAATTTTGATCGCACAAAAAAATAAGGAAAAATTTTATTTTGCGGTCAAACTATACAAGATACGAAATTGTTTGAAGAAAATGTCCATCAAGAGAGGATATAAAAATGTGTTATCAATCATTTTTCTATAGAACACGTAGTTTTTGTTTTATTCGTAAAAAAACATTAAAAATGAAAAAAACAAATTTTTAGACAAACGACACAAGTTATGAAAAAAAAGAAAGAGGCAAAAGTTGTTTACTCAAAAAAGAGCTACAAACTTGTTATCGATCATTTTTTGATAGGATGTGTTTTTTTTATTCGTGAAAAACAGCATTAAAAATAAAGAAATTAAATTTGTGGACAAACGACACAAGCTACGAAAAAAATGAATAGACAAAAGTTGCTCTTCCAAAAAAAAGCAAAAACTCCTCTGAATTTTTAATCAATACTTTTTTTGATAGGACGCACAGTTTTTGTTTTAATCGCAAAAATAACAGTAAAAATAAAAAAATTACATTTTTTGAAAAACGACCCTAGGTACACGGAGAAAAATGGATGGTCAGCCTGAAAATGTAGAGTGTCAGACTGAATATATTTGAGTTTTAACTATGGGACTGACTTTAGAATTTTTGTAACGTATCTTTGAATATCCCTAGCCTAGGGGAAAAAGTGCATTAATGAGTAAAACTTGAGGCTCAACGGAGCTTTTGTTTGTGCACGGAAGAGCTGATGTCTTTCCGTATTTTTAACTGCTGATTTCATACCTGACAGAAGAAGTTTTCTGCAGTACCTCGGAATTCCCCTAGCCTAGGGAATTTTTTATATCAGATTTTCCTATGTTTCCTTGTTCTTTTATGGTCAAAAGTCCTTCGAAGTGGATTGCCTTTTGCGTCTTTTTCTTGTACTTGCAAAATCTCTTTTTAACCTCCAGAAAAAATCTGCCATCATGCGTTAATCCCATCATCCTTGATAATGCCGCTCCATTTTGGTTCATATCATCTCACATGCGACAAGCCTCTCTGCGGAAAGTCACACCTGCGGAATCTCACATCTGCGGCATGTCGCACCTGCAGCATGTCACACCTGCAGCATGTCACATCTGCGGAATGTCTCATCTGTGGCATGTAGCAACTGCGGCATCTCTACCTAACGGCTTCTCTCCCGCGTGGCATTTCTCACAGTGAGATTGACATTTTTGCGGCATCCCTCACGAGTGGCAAGTCTCCCAGTAGCATCTCTCTCCTCCAAACAATTTTTTTAATCCAAATAAAAATGGCAAAACTGCAGCAAGTCTCCTAGCGGCATTTCTTGCCCAAGAAAGTTTTCTAACTTGTTGTAAATTTGGTCATTTTCAAAACTACTTGAAATATTTTCTTGGGCGAAAGATGCCGCTGGGAGACTTGCCACAATTTCGCCATCTTTACAACTAATTTGAACATTTTCTTGGGCGACAGATGCCGTTGGGGAGACTTGCCGCAGTTTTGCCATCCTTAGAACTACTTAGAAAATTTTCTTGGACAAAAGATACCAGTGGGAGACTTGCCGCAGTTTTGCCATCTTCAGAACTACTTAGAAAATTTTGTTGGGCGAGAAATTCCGCTGCGGAGACTTGCCGCAGTTTTGCCATCTTCACAACTAAATAGAAAATTTTCTTGGGTGAGAGATGCCGCTGGGGAGACTTTTCGCTGGTGAGAGATGCCGCGGATGTGACAATTCATCCTGAGAGACTTGCCGCAGATGTGTCAATTAGTCCTGTGAGACTTGCCGTAGATTCGACACTTGGATGTGGACTTGAACATTTTTCCCAAGTGAGAGATGCCGCTGGAAAAACATGCCGCGCTTAAAAGATGCCACAGATGTGACAATTAGTCCTGGGAGGCTTGCCGCAGTTTTGCTATTTCAATATGGTCTTGAAAATGTTTTCCGGATGAGAGATGCCGCCGGGGAGACAATAAGTCTTGGGAGACTTGCCGCAGTTTTGTGATTTCCATTTAGACTTAAAACATTTTTTTGAGGGGAGAGATGCCACTGTGAGACTTGCCACTGGTGAGAGATGCCGCAAAAATTTCAATTTCACTGTGAGAAATGCCGCGCGTGAGAGAAGCCGCTAGGTAGAGATGCCGCAGTTGTGACATGCCACAGATGAGACATGTCGCAGATGACATTCCGCAGATGGGACATGCCACAGATGTGACATGCCGCAATTGTTACGTGCCCCAGGTGTGGCATGCCGCAGATGTGACATGTCGCAGGTGTGACATGCCGCAAAGATACTTGCCGCATCATTTCTTTGATGTCCTGATGAAAGCGTTCTCGCTGTTCTTCGCTGTAATCACAGAGATTTTCAGGTACCTTGATGCCGAATTTGTTATCTTAGCTACTGAAAATACGCAAATATATCTCTTTTCCTCGCGAAAATGGAACCTCTGTGGGAACTCTAGTTTTTCTCGGTTTTTAAAATTTTTCCCTAGGCTAGGGATATCCAAAGATACTTTACAAAAATTCTAAAGTCAGATTTGAACTGAGCGACCCGAAATACGTACAGAAGACGTTGTTTCATTAAATTTTTTCGTGGATAAATATTACTTCAGCGGAGCCTGAAACTTCCAAAACTTCACACATTTACCCTAGGCTAGGGGAAAATTGTAGGGTCTAGGGAAAATTCGAAGGCCGGATTCGGATTCAGCGGCTCAAAAACAAAAAGAGTAACCTTGCCACATGTAAAGTTCAGACCACTTTTATTTTTTTGTGGGCCTGTGATTATCATTCATTGTGCTTAACATTTTCATTTTCTAGCTTTACCAGTAGCATAGTATACTATATCCTTTGTCACTGAACTATACCTCTTTTCCAGAGTGAATCCCATACTTCCCTAGCGCTAACCTCAATGGCTCGCTGATCCTTTTCAAGATGCATAAAAGAACGGGAATAACCATTTTTCCTTATATAGATACAGATTATGATAATTCTTCGCTTACTTTTGTGATTAGTTCATGCTTGTGATTCCGGATCAGATTGTGATTTGATTGTGAGGTGATTCCGAGTCGTTCTGAATTTTCGTGCAAATTGAGTCCGGGCGTATGATACTTATTTCATGTGGGCGAAGGTGTTTGGCTCGCGTCCACTCAACAACGGCTGCAATGGGTAGAGACACTCCTGGATCTCTTGGATCTCAGGATACCAAAAACAAGAAGAGGAGACTCAACAGCTCTGATGTAATCAGTGAAGAAGAAGTTCCCACTCACAATAGTTTTGGAGTCTTGAGTACTCTGAATGAAAATGGAGCTGATGAGGAAATGGAAGATGACAACCAAAGCGAAGGAGATAATTTGCCAAACAATGAAGACACGGAAAGGAGAGTTGAGCTAGCACCAGTTATCATCACGCAGAAGATTGAAAACTACTCTCAGTGCATAAAGAAAATTGTGGATACATCTACAAAGAAGGAGGCTAAAATCGATTACTCTCCGGACAAACTCAGCATCCGCTGTTCATCTCTGGTGGATGACCTAGCTCTACAAGACGACCTGAAGAGGAAAAAATGACCTTTTACACATATACACCAAAATGGCTTCGCTCGAAGCACATCGTCGCAAAAAGGCTACCAAATATCCCGAATGAAGAAATAGTGGAGGATCTCACAAGGCAAGGAGTGAAATGCGAGAGAATATCGATTCTCAAAAAGCATAAGTCTGTACCTGTGCCCTACACAACCCAGTATTTATGCTGACCTTTGACAAGGAAGTAGACATACAAAAAGTTTGGAACATTAAATATATATGCTCAGTGAAAGTGAAGTGGGAAAAATACAAGAATTTCAGACCAGTAACACAATGTCATAATTTTCAATCGTTTGGACATGGCACGCTATACTGCCAAAATAAACCGAAGTGTTTGAAGTGTGAAAAGGGCCACTTGATTGCTAAATGTGATAAAACCAGTGATAACCCGCCGAAGTGTTGCAATTGTGGTGGTGGTCTACCGACAAACTACTCAAAGAGCCCAAAGTACCTGAAGCATCTATAAAAGGTTCAGAAGAAAGACTGATGACAAAATGAAAACTGGCCAACTACTGACTAAGGATGGAGAACCCACAAATGCGAATCAGAGATCGCTGGTAGTAAATCAACAGGAGTTTCCACCCCTCAGGACGAGAAATATTCATGCTCAAACTGCTGTCGAGATTATTACAGCAACTACAATGAATTGGGAATCGCAAAGAAAAGCTGCAGAACGCACATTCGAGGGAATCAATCAACTGCAGGGCCCGTCGCAGGAAATTGACAAATTGAACTAAATCGACGAGTTAGGTAAGATGCTGAGACTCGAAAGGACTTTAAATTCTAAGGAAATAACCTGTAAAAATAGTGCAGAACAACTGCTAGTTATTTATCAGTTTATAAATGATGGGCGATAGAGGCAATGCTGCCACTCTCATTTTGCGGCATTGGAATGATAATGGCATAACCAATAATCAACTAGAACTAAAAAAATTTATAATAGATCATAATATCGATATCATGCTCATAAATGAAACCAAATTAAAGGGGGAAAAATTTTAATGCCAGGCTATATTTGTATCAGAAAGGATAGAAACAAAGGGGGGCTGGCGGAGGAGTTATGAGTCTAATTAAAGATAATATTAAATACCATGAAATTCCAATACAAACTAAAGTCATTGAAGCTGTTGGCATTATGCTCGAGGATAGAAACGGCATAATTTCGGTATATAAAGCTCCACAGCATAAGCTGAGCTTGCCAGATTTAAACGATTTTAAGTATCGAATAAAGTCTTTGTATATGGGGATTTAAACGCTAAGAACACGGCCTGGAATTGCAGAGCTAATAATGCTAATGACAGAATCATCCATGACTATGCTTTCAAACATTTTCTTAGTATTATCTATCCAGATTCTTATACACTATTTCCATATAATAGCGCACTTCCTAGCACTGTAGATATAGGGCTTGCAAAAAATATTGGATGGAATATAGTTGTTGATGTGATAGAAGAACTTAACTCTGATCATTTACCGGTCCTCATTGTGTTATCTAATATTAAACCCATTACTGATGTTGGGGAAACTTTTCCTAATTATAGTAAAGTAAATTAGGATAAATGTAAAGAAATTATAAAAAAAGCTCATATTGAGTGGGGGTGTTGCCTCTATGGAGGGAATGGATACGGCTGTTGACGATCTCGTTGGTGTCATCCTTTCAGCTAAGGGAAAGTCAATTCCACAAAATAAATGTAATTACAATAGGACTATTAAATACATGCCTGGAGATGTTAAGGAATTAATTAATTTAAGACTTGGTCTTCGAAAAATCGTTCAGAGAACTAAGAGCAAGGAAATTAATAAAATTGAAAATCATTCAACTAATCAAATTGACAAAAAGATGATCAGAAATAGTAATGAGAATTGGTCTAATAAATTAGAGAAATTAGAAATCAAAAATAATTCGTTATCGAAAATGGCAAAATTCCTTACAAAGAAAAGTATTAACACTATTCCTATATTACATGGCCTTAATGGACTAGCTATTAGCAATGAAGATAGACTTGAGGAAATTGCAAACCATTTTGAAAAAGTACATTTTTTAACCGAAAACCTGGGGGACGATGATACTCAGGGGATCGCTAACAGAATCTATAATAAAATCAAGTATAAAGCTATGGATGTGGATTGCGTTGATCTAGATACTCCTGTAGAGATTAAAAAAGCAGTTTTAAGAACAAAACCTAAAAAAGCACCGGGCCTAGATAACATGCAAAATACTATATTAAAAAACTTACCAAAAAAAGCATTTGTACAGCTATCATACATTTTGAATGCTCGTTTTACCTACTCATATTTGTCTTCGTGCTGGAAAAAGGCAAATATTCTTCCTATTCATAAAATGTGTAAAAGCAAGCTCTTCCCGCAGAGTTATAGACCAATAAGTTTACTATGTACTTTAAGTAAAATTTTTGAAAAGATTATTTTGAATCGTAATAAAAAGTTTGAATATTTGCACAAATTAATTAATCCTGAAAAATTCGGATTTGTTGAAAATAATAGTACAGTATAGCGGCTTTTTCGAGTAACCAATTATATAAGTACAAACTTCAATCTAAATAAATCTACAGCTCTAGTAATATTAGATCTAAAAAAGGCTTTTGATACAGTCTGGCACGAAGGATTCATTTATAAATTACAGAATCTCAACTTCCCTTTGTATATTCTCAAAATGTTACAAAGTTATTTAAAAAATAGAACTTTTGTTATTTTTGACAATAAAGTAACCTCTACTGAAAGGAAAATAGTCGCTGGAGTACCGCAAGGTTCTATTCTAGGCCCAGTGCTTTTTATATATCATAAGAATGATATCCCATGAACTGAGGTAGTTAAATTAGCTGAGTTTGCTGATGATACTGCGCTATACGTAGCCTCGTAGCAAATTAGGTTAGCAATGGAAAAAATACAAGAATACTTAGATATTATTGTAGAATACTATCACAGGTGGAATTTAAAATTGAATGCAAAAAAGACTAAATTCATTATATATAAATTCAAAACTAGAAAGGAATGTGTTTCGAAATTGTTATTGAATAATAACACCGGCACACAAAAGAATGGGTCTGCTCGGTGGACTTAACCAGCATATCTATATGTTTTTGGGGTTGCTGAATCCGAATCTGGGGTCCAAATAACCCAGTTGGCTCATATTTTTCCGAAAAACGCAAAAATAGACGTAAAATCGACGAAAACAGCGAT
>JAABKJ010004708.1:0-23995 GCA_011634705.1 Andricus grossulariae
TATATATATATAATAACTATATATATATATAACATATATAATAACTGGATACAGGATTCAATGGAACGATCTGTGCCTGTTTGAAGGCGCAGAGCCACCATTTTTTATGGATGTTTTGGTTCAACACCACTCGGAACAGTTCGGGATGTGCGGGAAATTCAAATGTGGTATGGAAGAGAACTTAAAAATATTAATTAAAGTCATGTAAAACTTAGTTCATTGTTAATGACTGAATGAACTCAAACTGTAAACTTAATAAAATTTGATAAAAAGTAATTACATTAATAAAAATAATCGAAGAGTACAAAAAAAAGTAAAGCCGATGGAATTTCAAATTAGTGTAATGCATATTTTGTAAACACGTGGATTAGAATATTTATTTTTTTCTGTCGAAAGGTACAATAAAAATTTGATGTCTTTACAATTGAAGAATATAATAATTGGAATATACTAAAAATCTGCATACATTAGAATTGTGAAACACTTTTTGTAACCTGTATAGGCTACATATTTGTACAAAATGACTTTTTTATAGATACAAAAAGTGGTATGAAATTTTTAAAGATGACTAATGGATATTATAAGATGATAATTATAACTATATTATTTACGTATTATTGTTAATTTTCAGGAATTTCTGCCATATTTTTGAATATAAATAATAACTAATGGACAATTTTGATATCCCCATGGCTTTCCAAACAATTTGTGATTGTTTAAGTAAATGTAACTTATTCAAACAATTAGTTTTTCCCAAGAAATGTAAAAAATAATCGTAATTTCTCAACGAAATGTAATAGTTAGTTATTGTTTAAAGTATTTTTTCAAACATAATTTGATTATTTGATCAATTGGTTATTAAATATTTTTAAAATATCTGAAAATTGGGCCAGGGATGTCTATTTTTTCCTCGAATTGGTATCCTATGCTACTTTTTGTTAAATAATTACATAATTTTGATATATTTCTTTTAATTTTTAACAAATTCCTATTTGTTTAAAAAACTTTTATTGGCTCAAGCAGTTTTCTTTCGAAAAATTTGAAACAATGATATAAATTGGAACACATAAAATTATTTTTCTGACTCTAGAGTGTAAAGAAATAGTGTATTAACCATTTTTAAATTTTCTAAGCAAACTGAATTTGTTTAAACAACGATTTTTTTTCAAACATATTTCAAAATTTGTATTTTATGAATTGAACATAATATTGAATGATTTCGAGGAGTTGTAAATTCTGCTGAAAGCTTTATGTCATTATTTAAACAAAATATTAATGTTTTTTTTCAAACTTCCTCCAAATTGAGTATGGATGGTTTACATCATTTTTGACGTACTATTAAATAAATCATAAAAGTCATAACAAAACTTAAATTATAAAAGTATATTTATTATTGCATTCTTCATATTTTTACTATCTTTATCATGATTATGTTATGAAAAAGTACATCCACTGATAAAAATATGATTTATGTTTTAACCTTTTTTTTAACAACATTTTTGAAGACGATTTTCTGTATTGTAGGTAATTTATATAAAATAAGATTAATGATGTTTTTTTACATTAAAGTGAAAAGGATTTTCTCCTATTATAAATGTCCTCTTTACAATACATATATTCACCTTATATATTTATACCTTATACTTTCTCCTATGTTCTTTTTTGTTGAACATTAATTTGAAGTTTATATTCATGAATTGCATAATATTACTGACATAACATCAATAGTACTAATTATTTAACTTACGCACATATGCTACACGAGTTTTCTACTTTTTGCTCTTTTTAATTATTATGAAGTATGAAAACTCATGTAGGACCTTCATAATGATTTTTATTCTCTAATGTATAATAATATTGTAACTGTAATATCCATTAGTCATCTTTAAAATTTCACACCACTTTTTCCATCTCCAGAAAAATTATTTTGTACAAATTGGAACCCTTTAAAGATTCCAATAAGCTTTTCACAATTCTAATGTACACAGATTTTTAGGATATGACAATTATTATATTATTCACTTGTAAAAATTTCAAAGTCTTATTATATCTTTAAATAGAAAAATAAATAAATATTCTGAACGACTTGTTTAAAAAATGTGCATTCCACCAATTTTAAGTCCCATGGGCTTTCCTTTTTTGCACTCTTCGATTATTTTTATTAATGTAATTACTTTTTATCAAATTTCCAAATTAGGCTTTTAGTTTTTTTTTTAATAAATAAATGTGACGAAAAAAGTGGCCATTTTTCCTATTTGACGTTCCTGGTGCTCGTCAATAACAGGAAAATAGTTGAAATCACCTAAGTTTCATAGAGTAACATTAGTTAAAGATGTTCCAATATTATATAATGAACAAACAATTTTTTTATAAATAAATTATTCTTTAAAAGAATGTTTTCTACGATTTTTCATAATGATGTAGAAATGTCTTTTTGAAATTATTAATGTTAATATTATAAATTAGTGCATTAATCAGGCATTTTTCAAAAGAAGAATTCGTTTTGTTTGATGTTTTTTTTCATCAGGAACTTTATGATAATTTGAGCAAAATTCATAATTTGTTGATTAACTCATGATTTTTTTAAACAAATTTAATGAATAAATAAATTATTCGGGCATTTGTCGGCAGAAAAATTCGTTTTTTTCAATTCCAGTCCTTTCATTTGGGAACTTCAGGACAATTTCAGCAACATTCCTAATTAGTTGATGAATTTTTAAAAACAATTTTAATGAAAAAATTTATTATTGGGGCATCTGTTGACGGACTTTTTTCTCGGTGACAGACTTTTTATTTGTGATCTTCATAATAAATTCAGCAACATTCATGATAAGTTGATAAATTTTTTGATTTTTTAAAAGAAATTTTACAAAAAAATGTGTTATTCGGGCATTTATGGAAGGATAAATTCGTTTTTTTCGATGTCAGTCTTTTTAATTGGGTACTTCATGATAATTTCAGCAAAGTTCATACTTGGTTCATAAAATTAATATTTTTTTCAAAACAAAATTAATAAAAAAATTCATTATTCGGGCAACTGTCAATGAAAAAATTGTTTTTTTTTTTCGATATCAGTCCTTTCAGCTTAAGCTTCTTAAAATTTTTTCTTTGACAGATGCCCCAATAATGCATTCGTTTATTAAATTTGTTTGCAAAATCATGAAATTGATCAAAAGATGATGAATTTAACTGAAATTATCATGAGGTTCCTATTTTAAAAAGTTGACATGAAAAAAAATTATTTTTTCTATCGATAAATGCCTGATTAATGCATTTGTGTATCAAATTTGTTTTAAAAAATCTTGAAATTTATCAACTAATTATGAATTTTGTTAAAATTATCATAAAACTCCTAACTAAAAATAGTGAAATAGAAAAAAACTAATTTTTCTGTAGAACAATGCCTGAATAATGCATTTCTCTATTAAATTTGTTTATAATACGACTAAAAACGTCAAATAGAAAAAATGGCCATTTTTTTCGACATTTTTGCTTATTTATAAAAAATTGAAAGCATGGCTTAAAAATCAGGATTGACAACTTTCTTACAATTCTTATCAGCTTCTTTTAAATTTTATTTTTGTTCAAATCTGTCATTATTTGTGGGCTGTACGTTATTTTGAACCAAAAAAGTCATTTTTTCCCCAGTATGCGACAGACAGTGAGGCAAAAAAAAACTTCCGTGGACAAATTGATTTTCATGAAGACAATTATTATCAGATTTGAACTTTTTTCTCTCAAATGAAAGCTAATAAAATTTTGCATCGAGCTGTCATAGCCGATTTTTAAATGTTTTTTTATTCATTGTGTATTTAATAACCGAAATGAGAAAATTGTTGACTTTTGAAGTACATCAGTTCTAAACAAATGCTTTGATTGAATCAAAATCTCCTAGGAAACTGAAAGCAACTATGGAAAAAAGATGTCCAATAGCGATGCGAATGTTGAAAAATTTATTAAATTTGTTCTAAAGAGATGAGTGAAAGAAAATTATTTATTGGGGATTGGCGGTGATTTGTCACTTGAGTCGCACTAAATTTGAACAATTTATCTACAAAAAGAGTTTTTTAGTTGAATTAATGAAATTTCATAAATAATTTGTTATTTTAAAAGTAATTTTTATAAACAAACATCCATATCAGGTATTTTTGATAGAATAAATAAAGTTTTTACTATGGAATCGATCATATATTGATTGGAAATAAAACTTAGGTATCATATTTGGTCACCAAATAAAAGTTAATAATTGCTTAAACTGCCCTAATCAACAAATGCACTATTTGGCTATTTTTGGAGGTACAACCTTGATTTTTTTATGCCATTCACAGTAAATAACTAGCTTCTAAATTGTTAAGAACATTTTGATGACAATAAACTATTTATTATTGTAAATAACAATTGTTGAAACAAATTGTTATCATTTTATGGGTTTATAAATAACATACCGCTTTTTTCATGGCATGAAGAGCCATTTATTCAGTAATGATTTTTTGCTATGAATTTATAACATTTGATCATTGTTCAACCAAACTTAATTAACAAATGCATTATTTGGCAATTTTTCAGCATTTAAACTTTTTTTCTGTCATCAACTGTTCATAGAATAAAAATTGCTTTTAAAATAACAAATTATTTATTAACTTTTATTAATTTGACTAAAAAACTCTTTTTGTCCATAAATTGTTCAGATTTAGTGCGAATCAAGTAACGAATCGCCGCCAATCCCCACGAAACCATTTTCATTCACTTATTTGTTTATAACAAATTCTATAAGTTTTTACACATTTTTCTTGCTATTGGACATCTTTTTTGGATAGTTGCTTTTATTTTTCTAGGTATTTTTGATTGAATCAAAGCATTTTTTTTTAAACCGATATACTTAAAAAGTCAACTTTTTTTAAATTTTTGTTGATTGATAAACAGAAAAATTAACAAAAATTTGAAAATCGTCTATGACGGTTCGATGAGAAATTTTATTAGCTTTCACTCAAAAAAGAAAAAGTTGAAATCGGATAATACTTGTCTTCTAAAAATCAATTTGTCGACGGACGCTGTCGATGCGACGGAGCTTTTAAATGACGAGTATTAGGAAGTACATAATTAGAGAGATTTAATATTTTTCATGATTAATAACAAATATTATAAAGAAATTTAAAACATAGGTGTTTTTCCCGTGATATATTTTTTCCAAATTATGTTGCAGACAGTTAGATAATAAGATTCTATCAAAATGAAATTGTGTACAGTGTACACAATTAGTAATTATTATTGTCATTAAAAAAATATTCAACTCATAAATCCATGAAAAAATGGGTTCATTGCTGCTATAGACATTGAAAAACAACTTTGTAACATATAAAACAAGTAAGGCGGCAACCATTTACATATTTTGCAATTATTACTAATAAACTGTAACTAATTGGTTAAAACGAAAAAATAGGCAACATTTATTACCAACAATCACAAATGTGCAGGCTTAATAGTTTAGTGTTTATCAATTACTTTATACAAATTGCAAATTGCTTCGCTGAAAATATTCATGAAAAAATTTCACACATTGACCATTATTAAAATTTTATAGGCTCAAAAATTATTCTATAAAAATCCAACGCACATTGTGGTGGAGAAAATTTTTGATTTTCAAATTAATGTATACTCTATCGCTGATTATGTCTATAAAAATGCTGAAAGACGTAATTGACATAAAATATTAGAATGCAAAAATGTTAATTAAAGTGTAACAAGTCAATTTTAAAAATAAAATTTTTTCCTGCATCTTACATAATCAGGACCGCAAGCAAATTTTGATAAGCATTTTATTTGAAAGTATCGCCTGTTTCCAACGTTTTTGTCTACAGATCTATACAGCTCCATAAAGTGTTTTTTCATTTTTTTTGTTTTTTCAAATAATTTGATTTAAGAGAAATTTTTTTTCTATCCTGAAACTATATTCTTTTCTGGCACTTACATGGTTCTGTCGTGACACCCTTTATTCATTTTCCATAATAATTATGTTGCGACTCAAACTAATTATTATTTATGTTCCTCAAATTTATGGAGATTTATTATAAGTTTATTTAGGACTTCGTATTATTGATGAAAAAATAATATTATTAAAATATATTCTCTTCACACTTTATTTGCTTAAATAATAAAGCTGAAGGTAAGGGGTCAAATTTTAGGCATAAAAGTCAGGTATAAAAAGGTCAGCACACGTATCTCACAATATAGGGTCAGTGAAATTCAAAATCAGATTTTAAAGGTTAAAAGTCATGTTATTGTTGTCATAGATCAAACTTCAAAGTTCAGAAGTCAAAGTTTAAAGGTCATGTCATAAGTAAGGGGTCAAAGTGTTTTTCCATCTATATCTGTCTCTTCTTCTGTCCCTTTCTGAAATCCTTTGAAATAAATTAGTTTGTCTCAACACGTGTCATTAAAGTGCATCAACTCTATTACTTTAATGCGATAAACACTACCCAGATACTCAAAAGGAAGAGAAATGTTGGAGAAAAGCCACGGCTCTTTATTGCCAAACACCTGTAACCGCGCAATATCGGTGAGATGTGCCTACCATGGCGGGTGGTGGTAACGTGTGATGTGGTGAACACTCGTTGTTTTGTTGCCTGTCGATATTTGCATCAGCGATTTCACCGGTCAACAATTTCGTTTCCGTTTTCCGGAAACAAAAGGTAAAAAGCAATCAATGGTGTAGATATTACTTCCTTCGAAAGTGCTCAAAAAAGTAATTTCAATCGTTTCAAATGAAACCACATTTTTTTTGCAATTTGTTGCAGTGACTGCTGTTCCGCGAATCTAATGGACCATTGCATACAAATCAACAAAATTGCCTCCTTTCATAATACTTTCTGTCAATTTTTTTTCTATTTCCTTTTGATAATGTAACTTATTGGGACTTATTGTAACTTATTGGGAAACTAATTGAAATGAATGCTACGACACTGGTTGCAGGTGTTTCTGGACAGAACTGTATGCATTGAAGTTGCTTGTATCGCTAAATGCGTTCTCCAATCTCAATCCCCTTTTCTCTTTCACTGCAATCCTCATAGGTTCCATATTTTGATCCGTGCCAACGTATTTCTAGGATCCCATAGTAAATGTTTCCCCTGCGGCAAATTGCAAACAAGCAGAGCGAGCTACAGGTATAGAGGTTTGCGCATATATCGAGGCAGTAACTCGATGAACCTATCAGACTGAAGTAATAAACTTGATTAGGAAAGAGACGTTAATATGGATTATTAAGCATGAATTCGAGACTAACAAACCTCATTCTAAAAGGAAATTTCTAGACTATATGTAAATTGGTATATCGTTCAATAATTTTCGACAATTAATTTTACTTGCTTTTCATCAGCTCTCAAAAGTTTATTTCCGTATTCTGATATCCTTAATATCTTTAACAAGTCAACTTTTATATCTGCAGGGTTCATTATCAGCGTTATTTGTCCCTCCAGCAACATCGGACATTCGTGAATTGAGCCTTCTTTAGCGTCTGACGAGAGTGGATTTTTTCCTCCTGCAACATCTGACATCAGTCTATTGCTCCTTCAGCAGCATCTGCCGACAGTGGATTTTTCCTCCTGCAACATATTACATCAGTGCATCATCCCTCCTGCAACATCTGGCAACAATGGGTTATCCGTCCTCCTACATGTAACATCAGTGAATTGTTCGTCCCGCATCATCTGACATCAATGAATTGTCCCTCCTGCTGAATTCGACATCAGTGAAGTGTGCCTCCAGAAACATCTGAAACCATGCAAACATCCTAATTCTTTAGTCCTTGAATTCCCTTAACTATAAAAATACAATTAAAAAATAATAATCTTGCCCTTAACTTACAAGTGAAAAGAAAACTTTTTTCTGATATGTACTGTCTTTCCTGTTTCTCAGCGTGTGAGAGCACGTATTGGATAGAAACCTCAAGCTATTCCTTCACAGTGTGTTGCTCGTCTCAAGGAAACACGTTGTGAATGTGACACGCTGGGCTTTCAAGCCACCTAAGGCAACAAGCTCGCTTGCATACTAATAAGCTTGTGGATGGGTGAATGTCCGGCTTTAGTTTGGGCATAATAGCAAGTCCATTTCGAAGGATACACTCGTACATGGCGAGCCTCCTCCTCTCATGATGTTTCTCACCGCAAAATGTTTCTATATTCCGTAGGCGTGCCGCAGATTCCTCTGGCAAAGTTTTAAACTGCCGCTGACCAAAAGGACATGAACCGGTTGAACTTTGAAAGCCTGGATTAAAAAATTCTAATTCATAAACCCTCTGACAAGAAAAATCCTCAACTTATTCCACCCCAAGCTCAATTTGCCGTCTATTCATAAAAAAATGTTCTCTTTTGCTTCTAAAGTGTCTCGCACGAACTTCAGTCACGATATCTACGGCAAGGAAGTGTGCAGACTTCCGACCGGAAGTGCGAACGATTTGAAGGTGTAAATGTCGTAAGGTCTTGCGACAAGAAAAGCCTCTAGGGCAAGCGTCTGTGGAGAATAAGGGAGAAGAGTGAAGACAGTGGCAGCAACGAAATCGGCGGATGGAAAGTCTCGAGAAACGTCGATAAAGAGGGTCGTCGCTTCGCGTCGGGAGGAACAGGAAATTGCGAGGGGCAATCCGAGAGACTTCGCTCCGTGAAGTTATATAGCTTATTTTGCAACGTGTAAACCGATGTAATTTGCAACCAAAGCGGCCGTAAACAGCCAAGGAAGCGATTTACATTAAGAGCAACCGTTAAATGCGTCTAGGACGCACTTTAATGGTCTCGATCGTGCTAAAATGCATTGCAATAAGGACCGGCTCATGTAATTGGCTTAAATACGCAATTTAACGCCCCCCCCCCCAACCTTTCAACCTATTCAATCCGACCTCCTTTAATCGCATCATTACTGGTATTGCATAAACCATAAACGATATGCCTTGCAAAATAATCTTCACTGTACGTACGCAGGAAGGGTAATTAAGTTAGCATAGTTTTAGCAGACAATTATTTTTAATTAAGAAGATAATTATTTAGTTTGAGGACTTGAGTCTACTGATTTCATAATACTTTTGATTTGCTATTTTTGAAGATTCGATCCTGAGAAATGAACCGCTTTGTGTCTAATCTAAATTAATGTGTGTATCATAAATGGTTAACGATAATTCTTATCGAAATGGTAAGTGAGGGTGTTTTTCCCCGACTAATCTCGTTAGAAGTTGAAATAAGTGTTTCTTAAGAATTTGTTTTTTTATCAAATAAAAAAACTGCTTTATGTATATTCTGAATTTTTCATGCATAGTAAAATTTTATGTCTTAAAATCGAATTCCCTTTTTTGGGTGGTAAATTGGCTTATTTCCGAGCGAAACTGTTCGTAACCAAACTGTTTCTATCATTCAAAAATAATATTGCTTATTCTACCAAGTGGCTTATTCGAAAAACGTCCATGTTTTTCTTCACTAGGTTTTTCCCCTGTAGGATCAATTAATCAAATGGCATAGCCGGAGCTCTTGGACACACACATGCGAATTTCCGGGTCAGTAGCGAACGCGTGTGCTTATTGGGAGAAGCGATGATTTCGATTCGGTGGAGTCGACAGGCGAAATGGACATTGCTGCACTGGTCAGAATTCCATGTCGTTCATAAAATACAGACGGTGCTCCAGCAGCAGCTGAAACTCGTCTCTACAGTTTCTACAGTTACGACCTCTTCATTATATTGTGCACATCACTTGATATATCCCAAATAGAACATGATCATCTGCATCTGTACTCAAAGGTTGATTAGAAAGAAACAGCATTATTTTCAAAACTCTAATTGCTCCATTACTCATTTTTCATTTTTAAGAGTTTTTTCTTAAGGGAGCGATAAGTTTTAATATTTTCATGGCCACAACCTTATACTGAGGGAGAAGCCTTTAAAGGAATGAAAAAAATAAAATAATCAAGGGTGGGAGTATTCGGGTTGGAACAGTTAATTAGGATCGTGAGAAGTAGAGAACTGGAGTGGGAGAGCAGGTAAGACAGTTGGGTCAGATATTGAACAAATTAGGAAAAGAAGTAGAAGTGGGTTAGTGAAAGTATAGGTTGAGGGATGTAAGATTTTAACAGGGAATGAGCAGGTTCAATAGGAAGGGGTAGAGAAATATTGGTAAGGAGTAGATGGGTCAGGGTTGGGACAGGAATTAGAAGCTTCAGAGGAAAGGGATTGTAATGGATTTGAGACAGGTGAGGGTTGTAGTCATAAATTTAATATTCAAAAAATGTAAAGGAAAAAGGGTTTAGGTCGATTTTTAAGGGACAGTAGTAGTGGGCCTTGGGCAGGGAATCAGGAGGTTTGATTGGAAGCACGTACGGGTAGATAAGTGAGAGGTAGAATTCGTGGTATGGTACAGGTAATCAGGAGATTAATGTAGGAAGAGGCATGTGAGAATTAATAAGGAATAGGAAAAGACGAAATACAGAATAGAGAGGAAAAGGGTTATTACTTAAAATTTGAAAGGCAGTGTTAGGAAAACCATTCAGCAGAATTATAGAAAGAGGGATAGAGATGGATGCATACGATTTGGGTGTAGTGAAACAGGGACGGGAAATCAGGGGGTTTAAGGGATAAAGCGGAGGGGTATATTAGTGAAGAATACGATTTGTGCAGTTGTTACAGGGAAGTAGTAGGCTCAAGTAGAAAGGGGTACATGTGGATTATTATAAGATAGGGAAAGAAGGGTAAGGTTAGGGATTTAGAAGTTTAAAGTGAGAAGGGGTGGATGTAGATTTTCAAGAGTTGGGAGAAGGGATTGAGGCAGGGATTAGGAATGTTAAGTGTGAAAGAAGTAGGGATGGATTTTGAGGGATGTGGGTTGTGGGGTTATAATGGAGGTTTAGTGAGGATTAGAGGGAAGATGAGTTAGTTCAGAGATTAGCTATTAAAAAAGGTGTATGGAAAGAGGTGGAATGATGAGGGCTCAGGCTTGTGGGGTTGGAGTAAGAGATAGGTTCAAAGAGGAATTGATGGATGTAGATTGTTGAAGGATAGATGTGGAATTAGGACAGGGGCTGTGGCTGATTAGTGATGGGTAGGAATTATTAGATTAAGAAAAATATTCAAGGGATTTGAATTGGAAGGAGTAAAGGCGGATTCATGAGTAGTGGTGATTGTTGTGGCAATAAAGAATTTTAACAATCAAAATTAAAGCGTACCTGAATCTTTATTGCAAATTAAGGTTGGCACTATAATGAAAATTAGAAAGTTTTCAAATTCCAACCTAATAAAGTTGTCCGTGTGGCACGAGTGGATTACAGCTAAGTTCAGAGGGTTGGCAGAGCTTGGAAGGCAATGTCGGATATGGGGATGAATAAGGAGGGCGGAGAAGTCAAAAGTTCCGACACCCTCCTCGCCCTTGAGACGGCAATTGAGCTTTGATTTATCTGAAAACTTTTTATAATAGTTAGGCGAAATATAGATATTCAGCGAGTGAAGGAGGCGCTAAATTTCTCGCGTTTCAACTTTCAAAGATATTCCGCGAATCCTGATGATGGCGTGCCGTAACTTGTCGTTCGCGCTCGCAATTTCTCCAAGTCCAATTTCATTCCCAGAAAGACAATTGAGCTTCTCACATTTTTTTAGAGGAGGAGGGTCGTTACGAGAGAAAAAAGGCTTTTTGTTTAGATTAAATATTGTAGAAGCTAAGGATTCTCGGAAAGTTTGAAGGTATGTTTTGTATAGAAAAGTATAAGGCAAGAAAGAAAGCTTAGAGAGAAAAGTAAAGGGGAGATAAGATGTATAATAATTTCGCAAAAGAGGTATTTTATTTTCTCAAATGTTTAATGCCTCAATAGGTACGTAAGAGGATGAGAAGGGTTGGTCGTAAGAAGGTTACCCGTGCGCAAAAAAAGAATCGGCAATCGAAACTTATTGCTGGCAGAGCCTTAAAGTGCCGATAAATAAGAGTCGGGATTTCTTTGGGATTTACGGATATGGCTTTTGGTCTTTAGATAGGAATAAAGGCCCCTTTGTGACATACTGCTTACTTTTCGACATTTTTTAACCAAGTGAAAAAATTCTGCATGTAAATTACGTAATAGTCATTTGAATGAAAAAAGCGGAAAAAGTTAGATGTCAAAGGTCAGAGAAAAAATATGAGTGTTAAAAGGCGAATGGTGAGTGTTAATGTTACAGGAGAATATGTTAAAGGTCAGAGGTAATATACCAAGGTCAAGGGTCATAACGTGAGGTCGTAGGCTAGAGATTGAAGGTCAAAGTTGAGAAATCATAGGCTGGGGTCATGCATGAAAGCCACCATTTCAATCCATTGAAGGACACCATTTTAAGACGGATCGATTGAAGTTTCTGCTTTTATGTGCGATTTTCGGTTTTGCTAAACGAAAAGATTGTTGCGGTTGATGATGCAGCAGCTTGATTAAAGTTTGGTTAAATGGAGAGGCATCACGGTATCACCATCACGAGACTTGACGTTTAGACGCAATTAAAAGCGCTGTGCGTGTAAGTTTTGTACAAGCGGATCGAACCGGACGTACCTGCTGAATTCTTTATACGAAGTCATTAGTGGAATCGAACGACCCAGATTCGCAGCCACAAGCTTCGTTCGGTAACGAGTTTGTGGCTCTGGGATTCGCTCGTTTGAAACGCGTGCAAACGACGTAATCGCGAAAAACGCCTTCTCAGTTTGTATTTTTTCAAAATTTGAAATAAAAAAACTGTAAGGTCTAATGAAATCGAATTGTATAAATAAAGGTCTTGTGATTGTTTTTTCTCTGTGAAGCCATTTCTGTCTTATTGAATATTGGAATGGTTTTCCTCTCTCGAGAAACAAGGCATTCGAGAGGCGATGATGAAATGATATTTATGAACAACCTTGTCCTACATTTGCAGCGAATTCCATTAATTTCTGACTTGTCGAATAAACGTCTGGAATTTAAATGGATCATAGAAAATGCCTCGTACTTGAGAAATATGGTAAAGAATTTTTCCTGTAGAAGAACATCTGAATCTATTTCGAGAAATGTCATTGAACAAAATATTTTCAAACTATAGTTGAAAAAAGTAGAAGGATATATGCTAGACATTACTCTACTTTGAGGATGCAATTTTTACAGAATTTTAGAATTTGTCAATATGAATTCAGGTTTTGAGTTGATGCAGTTTTTCTCTATTGTCTAATTTATGAAGCAGAACAAGAAGAACGGTGCTCAGAAACAACCGATTTGATAACTTGCACAATGAGCCCGTGGCGTAACATACATTTCATCCCCATTCTCTGGCAGCTAGCAACGTATAAGCTGCCCCGAGGGTATCAACCCTAGTATATTACTGCACGGGTTATTCGGAGGACATTTATGTGTCCGAGCTGGGTAGAAACTCGGTAAACTGAGCGGAAAGAACAATATGTGACACTCGAATCACCACCCACCCTTACCCTCTCTTGTCGTCTTTCTCTCAAGCTCGCATATCTGTCAACTGGCGTCGTTCTGAGAGCTTATTAAATCCAAGTGGTTTCGCGAAATGTCGTGTTTCTTGAGAGTACTCAGGAACTCCCTCGTTACGAAAGGCAGTTTCTTTCCGATTCAACTGTGGCTAGGTATCACCTTTAAGTAACCTTAATTTTTATTCAATTCAAGTTAGGCGAAGATCTAAAATGTATAATTGAGGGTCTATATTTAGTGCAACGACAACTATCATTAAGTTAAGCAGCTCTTGAGTCAGATTCATCTTTTCAGAAAAGTTATCCAGCGTGCAAATTAATTAAAAACAATCTGATTGGGAAGAAACTACAATAAGGAATTTTCTAGATTTGTATGTAAAATAGCGGATAACGATAATAAAAAAAATCTTTCTCAAAATATGTTTCTTTAAAAATAAAACTCTATACGTCAGACAGCACTAAATCTATCATATTTTATTTCTGTCAGTATAAAACAGTTTATATTAGAAAATGTAAATCTTTGCCGAAATTTAAAAAATATGCATTGAGCAGCATGCAAATTTCTTTAGTTTTTGAAAATTTGAATATAAAATTTCTAAAAATACTCCACACAAAACTCCTGTAAACATATTTTATTCAGTTGCAAGAAACTTTCCAGATTTTTTGGTACCGCATTTGTGTTGCGATATGTTTTATGTGAATATCAATCTGAAATTTTTAATCAACTTTACGAAAAAACTACATTAAAGAAATTGTATTCACATCAACTTGAAGACACTTGTAGATGAATTTAAGAAACTTGAAGGGCTTTTTTGCCTTCCTTAATATTTAAGAACTGGAAAATTGATTTTCAAAAATATTTTTATTGCATATTTTAGCGTGTTATAGTATTCAAAAAATGGGGCTTTTATAGTAAAACTTTTTCGTGAACATAATTCAAAGTTGAGGCAAGAATATATAATATTTCATGACCCAAGAGGTACCTTTTGTCCAATTATAATAATACATTTTATTAAAGAGTAAGGAAGCTATGGTTATTTATAATATTTCAAGAATCGTTTTTTTATAGCCAAGCTTTTTCTGTAGGATAATTGAAAATTGATGCAAAAACCGAGGCAAAAGCGGATGAAATTTCTTGATTTGAGATGAATTGATTGAACTATAATATTAATATATGACATCAATGAGTACGAAAGTTAATGCAAAAATTGAAAAGACTCATTGAATCTGGACGTTTTGATCGACCTATTTATATTTTTGCATTCTCACCTCCTATATGCGGAAGCAAATATATTTGCTACTTAATCATAATAAGGAAGCAGAATGCTCATCATTTGAACACAATACAATTATAAATACAAAGTTAAAATACCCGCAATCAAATCGCTTTTTTTATATCTCAGCCTGCTTTCTTTGGATTTGGACTTTCGCGTGAGGGAGAGGAAGGAGTGAAGATGTGAATGGGAGACAGTTAATGAAAATGGTGGGAGGAAGGAATGATAGGAAAACGGGTTAGGAGGGGGAAAAGAAATAAAATTTAAAAGAACAGACGTGGCAGAAGAATAGAGTAAAGGATGACACTGTACAACCATTAGTTCGAGGGAAGGGATAGGTGTATATGATAAAGAGACGGCAAGTCGTTGAAGGGGTATTTGAGGGAGAAGCAGATTTCAGGGGTGGAAGTGGTAGGCTGGATGATATAGATTGAGGTGGCGGGGAATTAAAAACGTGGGTGAGGGGACATTTTATGAAGGAGGAAGCAGAAATGACAAGTTAGAGAGGGGGAAATGCAAGGGATGAGATAGTGTAAAAGAATAGATGTTACTGAGTAGGCAATGAAAGGAGAGGGGTTGGGAGAAGGAGGTATGCAGGTGGGGAAAAAAGGAAAGAGTTTGGGGAGAGGATGAAATAATGAAGAAACGCGTGATGGTTAAAGACGAGGTATGGACAAGTTGTGAAGAGGATGGACAGATTCACAGGTGAAGAGAAAGTTGATGAGTGTCGAGCAAGGATTCAAGAAGAGGAAGATGGCAAGGAAAATGAAGGAAATTATTAGGAGAGGAAGACAATGGTAAATGGAGATGAGGCGGGATCTTCGGGATGGAAGATTCAAACTTGGAGGAGGAAGGAATAAAAAGATGAAGGTTAGAGTGGAAAGAGGGCGGAGGGAAAAGGAAGGGATAATAGATGTGTTATGGGCAGGATGGGGTTGGAGTTGGATGTGTGATTCGTTGGTTGGTTTAATGAGATGGAGAGATGGGCTATATTAGATGAGATAAGGTAAAGAAAAGAAATTCTCTTCAACCTGAATTACGGATTGGATAGTCGTTTCTAAATCAAAAGTTGTAAAAGTTGTTTCATCTAAACTGATGAAAAGTACAAACAAAGTAGTTTTTTTTATTCTCATTCAGAAGTCTATTAGCGACCTGGTGTTTCTAAAATTTCTCCATATTTCAATACAGCTTTATCATTTCCTACTAGCTTAATAATGTTTGTCAAGGTCTTCAAAAAATACCTCAACGGTAGGTAATTATGCGGCTACTGGAGGTGGGGTGATGCTATTATTATTCCTCGAAGCTAGTAGCCGGAAATTGTAGAGTGGAGAAACTCAATTCTGTTTCTATGAAAGCTCCATTTTGTTAGGAACAATGCGTGTTTTCGGTTATCCGTTGCTCGAGACAGGAGAATGAAAAGCGTTATCACGGAGGTTGAAACGTTGCAAAATGTGTAATCTCGTGATGCAGGGTCTTTCTTGCAGAGAATGGTGTCTACGTTCCTCGCATACTCCATTCTTCAATTGATGTACGACACAATGTTGAATATTTAACCGAACTACACCTAAATATTCATTAAAGTTACATTCTCAAAGAAAATTTAAGGAAAATTCTCTACAATTTTAAAACGCAACAGAAGATTTTGTAAATAAAAGCCTATATTCTATAAACAAATATGAGAATATGTGACCAACAAGCTGCATTTCACTAAAACTGGTACCCTTGTTTGGACAATTTCAAATCGAAATTGCAGAGTCATCATGTTGAGAGGGTTGGAGTGACGTATGTAGGGACAGTGACATAACGAGGAGGAATTTCGGCGGTTCAGGGTTTAGGAGAAGTCAAGGGGTGGGCGTAGTAATAACCGGATAGAAACGGTAATGTCGTTAAGCCTCTACTATTTATTATGCGTACGTGTTCTGCTGAGGCCATCTCGATGTAGCGAGGCCTGGTCCAGCCATTTGGGTCGCTATTATCCAACCAGTTTATGCATCATATGGGCCCTTAAAGGGCTCGAAAGCGTCGAATCGTTATAATTTCCCCCCTTGAATTTCCACAAGTGCAAAACGCCACAAATTCTCTATGGGTCCCCACTCCGTTTCAATTCTCTCAAACTCACACATGACACAATAGATCATTTCCAAATAACTAAAAGCCTTGTTTGAATAAAATGAACTATTAAATAATAATATGTTGAATCAAATGTAAAATGAAATTAATGAAGCACTGCAGATTAATTTGTGAGACGGCGCAGATTGTGTAGATTGTAAGCATTGGGGAATACTGCAGGAAGTGATGGAAGTTTGATATCTCAGAGATACGTATAGATTCGCTTAGGAGTGGTTCCATTTCTCTTTGCAGGCGCCTCAACTTGATAACTATTCACTATTTTCCAGTCTGTTGTGTTCGAGCGTATAATTGAGTTATAAGTTTTCCATCGAGGGCTTTCCAACCTGAACAGCTAACTCTCCCACGATTGTCTCTCCAGCCCTCATTCCCGGCCATATTACAATTACGCCATCCACGCGTTTCTCTGCAAGATCGTCGACGTAACCAGACGCTCGAGATATTTTGTATCTTTCCGGCTTCAACTAAAAAGGGTTTCTTAGGGATGCAGGGGAATCTATTCTTCTCTCCCTTTCTTCATATGGCTTTCTTAAAAATTTTAAATGTCGCATGCTAATCTCGAGCCAAACTGACTTCTTTATTACTTAATCTTCAGTCACTTTCATTAAATGATAAAACCTACGAATTGTGAATACATATATTATAATTGGCAATGAGTGATTTTTTTATGTATATATATTCTACTGCATACCTCTACTTGAGGAGAATATGCGTACAGTGAATCTTTCCTATTAAATTTTGCTCATTATTTATGAAAACGATACTTACTACCTTTGTGAATATAAAAAAGATTTTCTTGCAGCATTGTTAGATACCGATCAAACGCTCTCAGCAAGAAACATTCTTCGGATATACACAAAGGATAACAACCACCTATTCATAAATAACAAGCAATACATTTTTACGTAATACCCTTGCAACAAACGCATCAATGAAAAAACCCTCTCTTTGCTTTCAATTCCAAGAAAATCTAATTCCTACTCTTTCAAAGTAGAGCCCCTTGTGTTCGAGAAGAAAGAGTACTGAAGAAAATGAAAGGTACAAATAAAAGGAAAAAGTAGAAAGAAAAAGGGAGTCAGGTGACAAAGGGAGTCAGGTGACAAAGGGGTAAAAGTCAGTCCGGACCTTCTTAGAAATTCAGAGGCAAGTCACGGATATCGTGAATCTTAATAAGGGTACGGACGTATAATTGACACGTTGGATACCTTTGGGGCTTAAACGGAGCGTGTTAAGGACGTGTTCGAAACGTCGACATTGATTTTTTTGTCAAGAAAGCCGGTGCCCCAAAAAAGTGCAAAGTCTTCCACAAAATCTCAAATCCAAAAATACCGAAACTGATACTGAAAGTCTGATATCACCCTTAATTCAAAATCCAAAAAAATGACACAACCCAAAAACTCCAATCGCAAAACCCTGCCTCAACCAAATGCCTGATTCGACCGGAAACCTAAAAGCCTGGTCCAACCAAAAATAAAAAATTTTAATCACTGCTCTAACCAAAAATGCAAAACCTAAAACCCTAACGAAACCCACAATGCCGACTCTAAAATCATGATTTAATTCAGAACCTCAATTTCAAAATCTTATCCCCAAACCTGAAAATACGACCGTAGCCCGTAGTTTGAAAACCCTAAAGTCGAATAAGTTTAAAGATTCGAATTCTACGTGTTTTTAGTAATTTCAGAAAAATTCAGTTGCCAGTTAAGGTACTTGGGTTTTTTAGTTAAAAAATGAGCCTTAAAAATGTTGTGCATTCCGACAAAGTCAACTCCGGTGCAAACAAAAAGATAAAATACGATACAAGGTTTGTGAATGGTAGGGGTATGGAGAAAGGTGGGAGCCAAGACCGTGAGTAAAAAAGAGGAAAACGAGGGACTAACGCATTACTTTCTATTTTATCACCTCTCTCCTATAACTGTATCGCCGAAAATAGGTGTAAAGTGCTTTTAACGTAATCACTCCGAGCACCGAACGGGAACTTTTTGAAAGTGAGATGTTATAGGGCGTGTCTGATGGGAGGAAATATTCATGTGAGGAATCTCAAATTGACATTATTATTTTGAGAGACTCCTTTCATTAAAAAATTGAACGAAGAAAGCATTATAGCGAAGAATGGGGTTGAAAAATATTTTAAATCCCTATTAAAAAATTCGATTTTAATAAGATTCTTTGAATGATAAAAAATAATTGAAAGTTTATACTTCCAAAATTTTTTTCATTTTCAAATTAAAAAATATATATAATTTTAGCGAATCAATTGAAAATAAAAATTAAAAATATAAGGAGTGGAATGTGCCAGTAACTCTATTGTAAAAAAATGAATTTGTGTCATCTTTTTCGTTGTCGATGTTCTTGTCGTCGTCTGTATACTGTATAATTTATGGAGATCAATCATACTATGCGAAATACGAAAAAAAATTAATAATTAAAAACTATTCACCCAGAAAAGATCTACAAATGTCCGTTTTGCCATTTTTTATCAAATGCGTAGTTTTCGTTTTAATCGAGAAAAATATAAATATTTCATTTTTGCAAAAACGACGCAAGATAATATATATTTTTTGATAGGACTCACTGTTTTTCTTCTGAAATATTGACAAATAGAAAGTTCAAATTTTCAGGCAAAAAAACGCGAGATACGAAACAGAAGTCTTTATATTAGTTTTGTATATTCTTTCATGACAAATAATTTTCAATGGTCAAAATGAAAAGTTGAATGTATTTCTCATTAACTATCAATTATTAAAACAATTTTTACTTGTATAAACAATATTCTTTACATTTTTTCGCAAATTATGAGTACACTCACAACGAGATGAACAAATTAGGCAATATAAAAAATCAGTAAGTTCGACTAAATTTATTTTTGATTGTTTAACTAATTTTTATTGTTTAAATGTAACTTTTGACTGAAATGAGGAAGAAAAGTGCAGTTTTTTTGCGAATTTGTCAACATACTTTTCAGAATTTTTATATGTCTGGTATTATTACCCCTTATACATAATTTTGTAACAATATTAGTTTGTTTAAACAATTTTTTTCGATAAAATATAAAAATGTACACCTTTTCTCAGTAAATTGAACAACTTGGTATGTTAAACAACATTTGTCTTTTCATTTTTTCGGTCTCTTGTGTGGTTTCTCCAAAAATTTAATTTTTTCATTTTAAATGCTATTTTTTACAAATTAGACAAAAGCTAGGCGTCCTATCAAAAAATTACTAATGATAAATTTATAGCTCTTTTTCGGGTGAGCACCTTTTGTTCACTCATTTTTTTCATAGCTTGTGTCGCTTGTCCAAAAATTTAATTCTTTCGTCGTTAATGTTATTTTTCACGGTTAAAATAAAAACTACGCATCCTATCAAAAAATTATCAATAATAAATTTGTACCTATTTTTTGGGTGTACAAATTTTGTTGATTCATCTTTTTTCGTATCTTTTTTTCGAATTTTGTAAATGCCATAACTCAAGTCATTTGTTTTTTATCAAATAAAGTCATAAGGATAAATTGTTCTTTTTTTTGTATTACGAATGGCCGTACATAGAATTTTTAAACCTTAAAAAAAGTGGACCTACTAATTTTTTCAATACTATAACTTTTTTATTTTTATCCACAGACACACACGTACAGACAGACAGAGACATTCACGAAACCCCGATTTTTGGGTTCAGAAGGTCTCAAAACGTGGATATTTGACAAAAAGTGTGTGTGTGTAGGAAGGGGGGGGGGGGGTACCAAATTTTACACAAATATACTACGTACCATATTTCTACTCGTACCTTCTCTGATGAGAATGTAAAAACAATTTTTTTATCAAACATTTTATTGTAACTTGTGTCGTTTTTCCATAAATTGAATTTGTTTATTTCCAATGTTGTTTTTTGATGAAAAAAATACGCATTCTAGCGTAAAGTGATTCTAAGAAAATGTGTAGATACAATTTAGGCCAACAATTTTGTTAAATAAAAAGTTATTGTAACTTGTCTCATTTTTCAAACAAGTTAATTTTTTATTTCTAATGTATTGTTATAACAAAAGTTCATGAAAAATTTTTAGATCTTTTTTCGTTGAACAACTTTTGTGTATTAATTTTTTTTTTCGTACCTTCTGTCATTTTTCAACAACATTTTATTGATCATTTGTAATGTTATTTTTTACGATTATAACAAAAACTGTGCGTTCCCGGAAAAAATGATTGATAACAAATTTATCGATATTTTTCGGGTGCACAACTTTGGTTTTGAATTTTTTTCGGTACCTTGCGTCGTTTTTCCAAAAATTTAATTTTTTTATTTTTTATGTTATTATCCACGATTGAAACGAAAACTACGCATCCTATCAAAAAATGACGTGTAAAAAAGTTACAGCTCTTTTTTGGGTTGACAACTTTTGTATTTTTTTTTCGTATCTTGTGTCGTTTGTTCAAAAATTTTATATTAATTTAATTTTCAATGTTTTTTCTTTTTTTCAGAATAAAACAAAAACTACTATTCCTATCAAAGAGTAGTTCAGGAAAAATTTGTAGATATTTTTCTGGTGCATAATTTTTGTTTATCCATCTTTTGTCGTATCGTGCATAGTTGAACGCAAAATGGAATTGTTTTTTTTTCATTATTTTTTGTGCGATAGATTTGATTTTTCGATTTTTCAACAAAATTAAAAATTTTTTTATAAAAATCTTATAGGGTGTTCAAAAAGCAACTTTTTCCTTCACTTAACTTTATTTCATATGATGCGTTGTTTGGTTCGATATTTTCATTTTCGTTTAATCGAAAAAAACTCATTGGATAAATTGTTTGCCTTTTTGAATATTACGAATAGCCGTACATACAATTTCTAAATCTTAAAAAAAGTGGTGTCAGAAATTTTGAAAATTCTCCAACTTTTTGTATTTTTATCCAAAATGGCTGCCTATCAAACTTGGCCTTCAGTGTAGGACACTTAAAAAGTATACCAAAGCCCAAACCAATCTGTCAATTCTTTCGAAAGTTATTGTGCTAAAAGACTAAAACTCTACAGACAGACACATATACAGACACATTTGCGAAACCTGCTTTTCGTGCTTAGAAGGTCTCAAAACGTGGAAATTTGACAAAAACGGTAGGAAGGGGTCAATTTTTACACAAATTTAATAACTTTACTGATGAGAATGTGAAAAAGAACAAATATGCAATATTGGACACATAATCTGCATATGCCTATATCGTTCCGAATGTAATCACATGTTAGAAAAAATACAAATACGACAATCCTATCCAAAGTTATGTTGGAAGATAAAAAAAATACTGACTAAAAAATTTTTTTTTCAAACATATAACTCGCTTTTGCTCCGCTTCCTCGAATAAAAACAGAAATCACTTTAAAGGTCTAGACGATAAAATAATTTCCTTTCTGCAATCGCAAGTTATATGTGCTTCCCGGAAAGGAAATAAAATAATTGTTCACCGAATCTCCGCTGCAACTCACGTCTGACCAATTCGGCGGTTACTACTTAATCCTACAGACACTCTCGGGAAACAGTAGCACGTGTCAGCGAATAGTCTTCCCACCTTGCAATTCTCATTCTAATCTGATCAAGAATTTTTAATTAGACACTTTGTAGGAGAAAGAGATAAAAATGTAGATACAGCAAAATGAAATGTCGGGAAGTTAGTGCCAAATCAGGAGAACAATATAAACCGCCGATAAAGAAGCACAGGACACGGGCCCAGCCCCGGCCCAGCCTTGGCTCACACCTGGCTTAGCCCTTGCTCTTTAAAATCATAATAATCGAAAATGTAATATATTATTGTGTACATAATTGTAATAACTATGCAATGAAACTGGATAATCAAAAAATCGGAAGTAAAAAGTAATGAACCGCTCGTGCATGGCCGGTAGAATTCGTTTCATTGCGATCATTCACGCCGGTCCTTATCCGTGTCAGGAAAAGTCGAAATGAGATAAGAAATCGCGCTGACGCAAAAGATGGTGATACAAGAATCAATTGGGAGGAGGGGGGTTGCATGGAACGAAGGGGCAGGGGACTGCCGGTAAATTGAATCTCGAACAAGACGTGACCGCCCCCGGGAGCACCGACTGCTGTACCCTGAAAATCACGACATGACTCGACCCACAATACATATTATGCTTTCGAGAAGCGGTCACGATACCTATCGGAATTCCACATTCCCTTGAACCTGCCATCTTGTACATTCACCACGACAAAAAACGTGCTTCACATTTTTGTCTATCCAGAAATTTTGTCATATTCGGTTTTTTCGGCCTACATTTGTATTTTGGTCAATTAACAATGATTCTTTATTGGAAATTTCTTCTTCCTTCTCGAAAATTTGTTCAGTTTCACCGACATTGCATACTTCTTTACCGGCAGTGTGTTCTTCTATACCGATCTATCCGACAAGGTTTGAACGAGAATTTACCCTCCTTACCGAAGATTCGAACTGTTTTACCTATAGATGATAAATGGTAACTTTTAATCTACCACTGATTAACTGGCTCTACTATTTTATTGAAGCTCTATTTTATTTTATTTTTCATCCTTTTTTATCAGAATTTAAGGAAAGAGTAAGGTTCGTCCTTTTCTGAAGATCGACTTTAAAGCGTGAAAATATTTTTAGTTTTCCAGCGAGAGCGACTTGCAGCTTCGCACACGTCTAGAGTTTCCTTAGCATTTGTTTGAAAAACAAACACGTAGAGTCTTCGTGAAAATATTCCAAGAATATGTGAAAATACTCGCAAGCATCAGACTTCAATCGAAGGAAAATTATTCTAAAAATGTTCAAAGGTCCGATTTCTGTTACATTTATAAAAATAAATGCAGTAGTGAACATCCTTGTTCCAGATTTATCCAATGAATCGATTGCCTGTTTTAGTCTAATAATTGAACTGGTATATTCTTCTACTCTACTTACAATTTTTACTATTTTATCAACAAATTTTTGTATGAAGATAACCTTAAGCCTAATTTATATATTTTTGGATTCACTACAATGGGCTATTCGTATATGACTATTTTCAAATAAAAAATGGTGACTGAAACCATTTTTAAGTGCACTATTATAAGATTTGTTTTTTATAATTGAGCGGTTGGGTGCAAGAACGGCCTACTTGCATTTTACGTAAGGTCGTAAGTCCAGTGCAGACTAGTCAC
>JAABKJ010004709.1:0-23994 GCA_011634705.1 Andricus grossulariae
GCCTGACATTGTTCTCCAAGACTTCGAGAAACGAACTATATTCGTGATCGAATTCTCGGCTCCTTCCGAATACAACAATAAATAAGTTTCTTTCAGTACGATAAAAGTCCAGGTGCCCTATGAAATTCCATGCATGAATTGCTACCGGCAATTTGAATTTGGATTTCTGTAGTGTTAGCATGTAGAACAAAAGTCCATATCTGTGCGCTAGAGACCTACGAAGCACTGTGTGTGTAAACAATCGTCAAAGATAACAAAAACAGGTGTTTCCGTTATTGTGACAAACCTTTACGCCTGACAGAAAAAAATGTTTAGCTTAGAATATAGGTTTTACACATATCTACAGAATGACAGGTGGTACATTAGGATTCGTTTATTTGTTTACTTAAAAAATAATAAAAACACTCCTGAAATTGCTTTTTTCTAATCTATTTTTCAATGGAATTTCTACACGTTTGGCAGATAGAATATCAACTAAAGGTGGTGATTGTCTTCCACAGAAGTTGTGCTATTAAGTACACTTAGTGGCAAAACGAGTTTTTATCACTAAATTGCATACAAATGGCTTCAAAGCGACGCTATGTTTTTTCCTCATAAATAAATGACATAACTTCATCAATCTTCGCTTCATGGGATCTAGAGAAAATCCATTCGACAGTTGCTATTTCTCTACACATTGTCAAACAAAATTTTATTTCCCTTTGAGAAGGGACGAGATGATTCTTTGTACAATTACTGCTACTGCAATTTCAAACATATAATGCTGAAATTTACATCACGTACAGAATAAGCGAAAAAGAAGGATTCAAGCAGATTAGAAAAAGGAAACATAAATTTCGCTTGGTTATGCGACCGAATTAAAAAAATTTTGAAACTTATTTTCGCTAGTGTAATTTTTCGATAGATGTTGTAAACTACAAGGTACATTTTACAGTCAATCCAATAAACAATAAATTGTTCGCAAAATTAAAGAAGATAAATGAAATAGTTGTATATTGCAGGCGGTAGATATGATTTTTTTTAGAATTCCTTAAGAGATTTGTAGCCAGCACGAAAAACTAGCCAAAATTAAATGAAAGCATCTGAATACATCCATTAGTTGTAAAGATATTTAAGCTTTGTACATTCTCATCATATCATAAAAATTAGATATATTGCATTCGTTACACTATTTTGTCATTAATATTGTAGTCATTGGAATTCAACCATTTCTATTTCTGCTTACAGAATTAAGTTCGGAGTTCATTCAAAGAATGATGAATGCAGTAAGACAAGAGCTTCAGTTCCGTCGTGTGCCTGTAAATTTTCATTCTTACGAAGATGCAGATCATCACAGACATCCCGTACGACCAGGAGATAAAGTTATTCTAGCAGTAATTGGTACGCATATCCATGGAATTGTCTTAGATGGAAGAATTTTTCCAATTTTTGATAATCAGCAGAATTATATTTTGATAAATAAGAAGAACGGTCTTCCTTTTATACAATATCCAAATACAATTCATAATCTATTATACGGCGTGAGAGCCGAACATACTATTAAGGCCGTTGTTACTCATCCTCAGTTACCCTCATCCTCATCTTCCTCATCCTTCTCGGACTCCTACTCATCCTCCTCATCTATCTTCTCACCAATCTTCTCACCATCATCATTTCGCCGTTCTCCATAAACATCACCAGGCCACAGTAGGTAAACGAATACGTATAGAAATGGTGAATGTTCAAGTAAAATAGAATATCAATTATGATTTAGGTCACATTAACCCTTGTGTACACTTGCGAATACCCCTGTACATTTTCGCATGTCAGTGGGGTAAAAATTAAATTTTCGTTTGGGTAATCGACTTCCAAGTACACATACGTCGCGGACGCTCCCAAGATACCCGGGAATCCACCATAAAAGAATTCAGATTGGAGTGGATTGTTGATGCCTTAACAAGTTATTTGATAGATGCATGCGAAATGTGTTGAGCAATAATAGATATAATGAAAATTTAATTAATTATTGATCATTATTCAATTATTCGTTTTATTTAGTTATTGGCATAAACAGCAAGGTGAAGATTTCGACTGCATATTTATTTTAAAAATTAAAACAAAGGGTGGTAGATACTCGGGTATCCTAGGTGGGGAACAACGTGGATAAGATTAGGTGTGCACACAAGGGTTGAAAATTATCAAGTAATTGACACCGACATTGAAAAGTTAACGTGTATTTCATCGTGGTTCTCAACAGTAGTGCGTCGTTATTATAATTATATTTCTAACATTTTAATCCACTACTTTGGTAGAAAAATAATACATTGCAATAAGAAAAATATATTAGTGAAGCAAAGAGCCTAAAGCTACACTGCGAACCATGGATGCGAACCATGGTTGCAAGCAGTAGCAAGTACAGTTAGAAAAAGATACATCAGAAAAAGAAACTTGAGACAGTGCAGAGCAAAGTTGTATTAAAAGTTGACCAACTTTAAATTCAGACCTGAGGTTTTTAATTGATTTACTTACGCGGTGATTCCTGAAAAACAGTAAAGAGTAACAGAAATCAAAGATCATGTCAAACATCAATAAACTAATTCTTCGTTAAAAAATGTGCATGCACAGAAAAGCCAAATTTTCTTCCTCATATGACTGGTGGAAAATATACCAATAAGAGAAAGGTGATGCCAACTTGACACGTGACAAGTCTTCTTCGTCCTTATTTTTCAAACAATACAAACATTATTTTTTATCTAAATGTTATATTTGTTGACTGAAACATTTATAACAAGCAAAGTGCAAATTTTCCTTTAATTCACATTCAATTTATGTTAATATTCTTCTTCTTAATGTGATTGGAGATAAATACACCAATAAGGGCGTTTTCAGAACATATTAATTACTTATTACCCTCCCTACCTTCTCTAATGGCCTCACAGGTAAATTGTATTCATACCTTTTATCTGATTACTTAACTTTGAATATATCGATTTTAAATACTTTAATATCTGTGTCTTTTAATTCAAAATGTTATACAATATAGTTGATATTCAAGTTACGCAATTTTGTAAATCCCATTTTGAAATTATACTATTCCAAACGACTGAATTTTATATTATTTTTGGTTGAAGTAACATAGCCTGTTTTTAAAAGTGTCTCAATCTTGTCTTCTCACTGCTTTAATAAAAACAAAAATTTTACACAATCGCTTTATTTTATTCAACATTTATACTCCTTAGCTTTCCCATTTATATAACATTTTTGCGAATAATTATTATATACAACCCTAAAATAATTAATATATTTTTTACAATACCCGCGCCAGAACTTGCGACTTACACGCTCGTTCAGAAGAATCTAAGTTGTTTTTTTTCTCGATTGTTGACGTCACAGTCAAGTGAAGTGGCATTTAGTCATCTTGAGAACTAAGTAATGCTATGGGCATTCTCAATCTACCCCTTCTTTCTGCAACTGCGCATCGCAATATAGATTCTTCTGAACGAGTGTAGTCTCTCGTTCCGGCCTGCAGTGATTGGGGAAAGCATCGTGTGGAACGATTCGTCGATTATCAACTTGCATGATTTTCCAAGCACGCTACGCTCGTGTGGGAAACACCATGCTCGTTAATAATCGACGCTGTATCCCGCTTGTTGCACAATCTCCTATTGCTATTGTAATGTATTCCATGGTAGATTCTTTTTTCTCTTTTCTTTTATTTCTGATTTTTTCTTATTGCATGAAGCCTGAATAAATATCAAATCAAATTTGTTACCTGTACTCACCTCTATAACCGAATATATCTAACCAATTGACACAAAATTTTAATGAGAAGTCCGTAGCAACATGTTCTTGATATACATTTCAAGAATTTTGACATCTTGAAAATGGACTATGCATCTTCAAAGATTCCTGATTGGAAAAGATTTCACATTGTTTGACCATAAGACGTATAAAAATCGTTCGGAAAGATTTCTTATTTATTAATAAAAATAAAATTATCAAGTTTCTTACGAAGAAATGGGCTTTTTCCTTTAAATTTCTAAGCTGAAATAGAAATGATTACTTTAACATTATCGATTCATTCCTTAACAATTTAATAATTTAGTAGTAATATCATCCTCAATCTAAAGCGCTATGCGCGCATGCAGTTTTCAAATTTTTGGGAAAACTAATTCTTAATACAAAATAAAAACTTCGAAAAACTATTTGTTAAAATTTTTTGAACACTTGAATTCGACCTAAAATTTGATTTTGAGATCTGAGAACAAGGAAATAAGTAATTATCATTTTTTTTATAAATCTCTGTATATAAATGTATATATTTTTTAATTCTGGATGAAATTCAAAAAGATTTTCGAACATTTCAAATGTTTCGAAAAACGCTGGAAATGTTTGATAAGTTTTCGGAAATAATTTCATGTTAAAAAATATTTTATACCTTAAAAGTTTGAAAATTCCTAAATATTTTTGAAAGTCATTCGAATTTCTCCTAATTTTTTTTCCAGTTCGGCAAAATAAAAAAAAATGCCTTGAAGTCTGAATTTTTTATGCATTTTTTTTAATCTTTCAAAGTTTGAAATTTGTTTGATTCTTTTCATACCTTCTAAATATCTTTTAAATGAACTCGATTTTTTTCAATTTTGTAATGTTGCAGAATTGAAAAATGTTTCAGCCTAATCTATCAAACAGATATACATCAAATTTTAATGAGAATTCTGTATTATTATATTCTTCATACATATTGCAAGAATTTTCAATACCTTGAATAGTTTTTAAAATTTTACCATTAATTTCTTCTCCTCATTTTAATTTTCTACAATAAATACGTAAAATTTCAAAAACTATTCATTATATCAAAAATTCTGGAAAGATGTATCGAGAATCTGTTGCTACCGACTTTCCGTTAAAATTTAGTATTAATCGGGCGAATATATTTGGCTACAGAAATGGTCACAGGTGAAATGTTGATTGTTTTTATGTGTTTCTTTACTCCCAAGTTTCTAGGACATTAACATAAAACCACGCTTAAACTTATGGATATACATGGCATGCATACCCGAACCATTCGAGGAACCATCAGCCATCCTCAAAAGGTTGGAGCCCAGAGCCCCACGTTAAAAGTGGAGTAGTCGAACATCATGGATGCCGAAAAGCACGCCAGAGTAACCCACTTAGTCTTCAGTGCAGACCCTTTAGTGGTTCAAAGTTTCAAGAAAGTCAACTGCAAACGATATCTGGGACTGAGAAAGATTCAGATAAAAATACTTTCTGAACCGCTACAGTCCGCGAGGACAGGGGAAGAGCAGCTGTCCTCAGAACAATCAATGGATAACGCCGTTTCCTGAATGAAAAGCGTAAAATCCTTGGATTTGAAGTTCATTCAAATTAACCGTAATCACTGTAAATCTGCTTCGGTCATTTTGAGCAGACGCATTACAGTGGAACATACGGCTTTTGCTCTGGTTCAAGAACCTTGGTGATACAAGTCATAAATGAAATGTATAAGCCAGGAATACGATTCTATAATCTACAACAGAACTGATGTGAATTCTAGGACGACAATTTAAGTCAGAAGGGATATCGATTATATGTGCTTACCTAAGTTCTTTACTAAAGACCTGATAGCGATTAAGATCGAACATCAAAGTGAAAGACAACGTCAGCCCATGGTAATTTGACCTGCCATTCGATTCTCCAGACCCGCCGTCATCAGAGGAACGGAGACGTTTGGTGGAATATTGCAGTTCGAAAGGATGGCCACTGATCATTTGATGTAATCCGCATGCATAATAAATCACGGGAATACCTTTGTGACAACCAGATTTCATCAGGTTATTCACCTGATCGTGTGCCTCATATCTATTAGCGAAGCATTTAGGGATTTGCACGTGTCACCTGACATATCCCTATCATATCACTGGCGTATATGCTTTTCATTTCCAGCTGACAAGTCTGATCCGGTTAGGTATACGAACCCAGGAGCGACTGACTGGGATAAATGTAGTGAAAATATTGGAGAGTCATTGGAAATCATTTCTAGGAGGATAAGATTCTGGCCCGTACAGAGGAAAACCGGGCCTGGGGGTGGGAATGACAAGCCCCTGTATGTAATTTTGAAAATTTAGAATTCAGGCTGATGGAATCTCCGGGCCCGGGGAGAATCTCCCTGTTATCCTCCCCTCTTCTCAGGCCTGATAAGATCAATTAATCAGCCGGAGCTTGCTGTGGATGCAGTAAATAGAGTCATAAGTAAATCTTATTAGAATAATTGTCATCTTCATATTAGAAAGCCAGGCGACGAAGCTCCTTGGTGGAATTATAGACTTCAGGCTTCGAAAGAAAAAACTAAAAGGCTATTTAGTAGAACCAGGAAAACTTGAAACTTGGATTAGTATAAGGCTAGTGCAGCAAAATATACTCCAGACAGCTTTGTAGAAAAACCACATGTGAACTAAGGTAATTCATTTTGTCAACAGTTGACATGACAGAAACGGCTAGCGAAATCCTCGAAAACCTCATGTCGGATGAGAGGGCTATTAGGCCGAACCCTTCTGGCGGCCCAGAACTAATTATAACTGATGCATCATTGATGTGGGTATCGAGAACCAGTTTGAATCGATGAGAACAACCCCAACAACGGCATCGGATTCCAGCTTAGGTATAACACCGGTGAACCTTCTAATTAGGCAGAGGGCCGCGGCGGAAAAATACCGACTTTCCCTAAGCAAAGGTCATAGAAATGTCGATTACCTTGATATGCATGATATAACAAGGAGTGCATTGTCGGGGGATGAAATCCTTTGAGGAGGACAGGCATGACGAACAGAGAAGAAGTAATATATTTACAACGGGAGGGTTTATCTGGCATACAGACGACTCTGAAGACTCCCTTTATTCTCGAACTACAATTGTTAGAATGAAACCTAGAGCGGAGATAACAATCGCACTCGGCAAATTCCCCACCGTATTTCAAGCTGTAATCGTGGCTATTGAAACTTGGCTATACGTGATTCGTAAACACGTGTTTTTTAAACACTGCATTTGCATATGCACCGATAGTTAAGCTGCTTTTAGAGCTCTCCAGCTCGAAAAAAACTGGGTTAACTTGATCTGGGTTCCTGGACATAAGAACATTGAAGGTAACGACAAAGTAAACAACATACTTGCAAAAAGCAGGATTATCAACGCCCTCAATGGAACAGAACCATACTGCGGAGCTTTGTATGCTTCGTTTAAACATGCCATTAAATAGTGGCTCTTAGAAAAACACGGGAGATATTGGAAGATGGCTAAAGGTAGGATTTACTCTAAAAATGTTATCATAGACCCATCTTCAGGAAATTCTAAAAACTCCTCAACATGGAAAGAAGACAGGTACAAATAGTGGTTGAAATGTTCATGTGCCATTATCGCTTAAAAAAGTACCTGACTAATATGAAGATCGAAAGCTATTCACGGTGTCGAAAGTTCGGCTTCCGTGAGGAGATAGGACATCACATCCTCTGCGACTGTAATGTGTTTGTCAGTCTCAGAGTGAAAAATTTTGGAAATCATGTCTCTGTACCAGATGATTTTGTATACATCCCCTATACAGCAGTAAGCGTCTATAAGGCGGAAACCAACCTCATCAAAGAGGATTATATTCAAGGGTACAGTACAATAGGTTGTTATATTAGATAACGTCAGTGCTATAGGACTTAGATAACCCAGCCCTGGAATCACATTGGAGACCAAGCTCCACTGCGGCCCTATCTGAGGCACGGTATAGAAACGCCGCAGCATTGACGACTTCATGTTGATGTCCGAGTCGCATGAGAGAATCTGTACTATTTAGAACTAAGCAGGCTGTAGCCAGAACCGTTCTTCAATCAAGACGCTCCAAGCTTAGCAAGCCTCTACCTCCTTTATCTCGAGGAAGGTATATTCCAGGTACGGAAGATTTAGGATGATAAATTCGATAGATTTCCATCATCTTGCGTGTGCTTCGGTCAAGTTACTTTAACTCATCGATGTTCCATTTTACTGCGCCAAACATGTAAAGAAGTATAGGAACGGCCAGCATATCGGTCGCCTGGATCTTATTCTTTACAGATAATTTGGAAGCCCAAATTTTTCTGAGAATTTGCCAATACTTTTTTTTAAGGGCCGTTTTTAACACGCGCACATTTTGGGTTTCCGCCTGCGGTATTCCATGATATGTATATGTTTCTCCATTACTAAGAGTATAGAAGAGCTCTGGATGGGTCGGTCCAACATGATTCTTATGTCTGCTGGATTGAGATCGGAGACTGAGGGATTTCTTTTTGCCTGTCAAGACGGCGTTATAGACACCTCAGTTTACCCCGAGCGCATAATGAATGTACCTGTAGGCGATACCAATTACCGAGCATGCAAGCAAGAGCCAGAAACACTTGGACATCTTCTCAGTGAATGCTTAAAGTATGCACGTAACGGGTACATAAAGAGAGATAATGCGGCTCTAAAAGTGTTATATTACCATCTTAGCCACTTCTATGGTGTTGATCTTTCATTTGTATTGCCATACGCTCAGGGGAAACTCGAGTCTGTTGTGGAGAATGATTAGTGTAAGATCTACTGGAATTTCTCATTCTCCACCACTCAATGTATCAGTGCTATAAAGCCTGATGTTGTCCTCCAAGATCTGAAGACCAAGATCATTTGCGTGATTGAATTACAGGCACCAGTCGATGGTAATATTACGGCAAAAGAGGAAGAAAAACAGGCGAAATATCAAGCACTTCTTTTCGAGCTGAGGAGACTGTACCAAGGCTAGAAAGTCCATCTTGTAGTTCTCATAATCGGCTGTCTTGAAGGTATGAAAGCTTCAATTCTTAGCCAAATCAACAAGATTGCGGCTTGCCAGCGTCAGGCTCGTTCCATCGCGAACCGGATACAAAAGGCTGTTCTTCTGGGATAATATCATCTGGTCCGTCGACGCTGTTCCTCATAACCTTCTACGAAGATTGGTAGCTCTCAATACGTATGCTGAGGTGAAACCTTCATCTCCAACTGTCCCGTCTGCAGCGTGAGGTCATCCGCGGCTAGAGACCTGACTCCAGGAACAGAGTTCCACGATGTTATCTCGTGTAAATTTCACGCTCTTGCTTACCATCTAGGACAGATGGAGCAGAAGTGGATGACGTACACGTTCCAGTTGCGTTGGGATTGGTTGCTTCAAGGAACCATGATAGTAGCTTCCAGAGCCTATAACCTATGTGTAAAAATTGTGGGATCCTGCTGGGGCTCAGCTATTTGAACTGACTAATGTGGTTCTAGTTAGAAATGTAACAAAATTGTATGGCTTAGGACTAGATTGGACTAAATAGCACCAGCACGACACCCGATTAGACCGTCTAGGTTAAACGGATTTGGCAAAGCCAGATTTGAGCACCACTTTCTACGTGCATCTTACGAAAATGAAGTTAGAAATTCATTCGAGAATAGAAACTTTAAATATTTTATATTGTTCCATCAATCTTTTATACTCGTTATCGTTGAAAGTAAACAATTTATCTATTGATTTCACATTTTTCGTTATTGCCAAAAACGCGAATTTTGATTTTTCACCACTATAAAAGCTATTCAATTTCAAGATAACTACAATTTTTGAAATGTATATCGAGAATATGTTGCTACAGTCTTCCCATTAAAATTTGGTTTTAATCATTTGGATATATTAGGCTATAAAAGTGAGCACAGGTGAAAATTTTAATTTAATGCTTATTTAAATTTCATTTAATAAACATAAGATGAATTCGGTGAACCTAGCGAGTCATTTTATTTTGAATTGAAATGAAATAATTCATCATTGAAGAAATTATAATAAAATTAAAAATGACTGAATTTACGATTTTTAGAACGCATGTGTTCTCTGTCCCAAGGAAAATATATTGATCATTTTAGGGCTGTATATAATAATAATTTGAAAAATGTTATAGAAATGGGAAGGGTAGGAAGTCGAAATTCCAAATCAAATAACGTGATTGTGTAAAATTTGCATTTTTATTAAAACAGTAAAAATACAAGATTGTGACACTTTTAAAACAGGCTATTTCACCTCCACCAACAACAATATCAAATTCAACCGTTTAGAATAGTACAATTTCGAAATAAAATATTAAAAACGAAGCCACTCAAACTTGAACAATTTTGCAAAATTTGTCATGCAAGTTCTTAGAAACTGAAGTATTTAAAATTAAAAGGTTTTAAGTTAAGAAATTAAATGAAAGTTAAGAACCGGGTATTACGTAGACCTGAGAGTGTAATAATTAGAAAGAAGCAAGCGAAGAGTTTATTTATTTCTTTGCTTCACTAATATATTTTCCCTGATGCAATGTCTTATTTTTTATTTCAAGTAGTCTGTTGAAACGTTAGAAATGCAAGTATAATTACTACATAAAACACTTGAGAACCACGATGCAATAAACATTACATTTTCAATGTCGTTGTCAATTGCTTGATAATTTCGTATGTGACCTCAGATCACAATCGATATTCTATTTTACTTTTACATTTACCATTCTTCCTCTTTTGCATTTACCTAAAGTGGTCTGGTGATAGTGATGGCGAACGGTGGATTGATAATGGTGTTGAGGATGGCGAACGGTGGATTGATAATGGTGTTGAGGAGGAGGAGAAGGAGGATGAGGAGGATAAGGATGAGTGAGGTTGAGTAACTATGGCTTGAATAGTCTTTTTAGCAGGTGTTCCATAATAAGTATTCTCGTATGAAGTTAGTATAAAATGTCTGCTGGTCTTCATGAATATTAAAATAGGTCTGCGCTGAGCATTATATATTGGATTAATCCTTGTGTCAACTACTATTCCATGGATATAATCACCAACTACTGCAAGAGTAACTTTTGTTCCTGGTTCTATATAATGAATTTCATCATCTCTGCCTTTGAAAAAATTAAAATTGGCTTCAAAAGGACGCTTTCGAAACATTTGTGCTACTCCATGCGTTATTTTTCTAAAGAACTGCGAACTTAATTCTGTAACAAAAAAAAAGAAATGGATAAATTTCAATACCTAAATACTAGTATCACCAATCATGCGCTACGCAAGCGGATAGTTTTTCATTTTGATGGGACAATTAATATTTCCCATAATCAAAATTTTCGAATAACTATACATTATTCAAGTTTATTTCTTTATTCGTTTCTGAGATTATATAAATATAATTTTTATAAGAATCTTGAGAAAATTCAAGAAGATTTTGGAAGATTTCAGATATGTCAAATCAAAATATCAACAAAAAATTTCATTTTCAATCAAATAATTGAATTTTCAACCAAAAAAAACGAATTCTCAACGAAAAATGTTATGCATAATTGGTTGTGTCTAGTCGTCCCGAAAAATTTAGGAGTGGGAAAAAGGGATGGATTATTCGTCCCGATAATTCGGGACGACTAGCCAAGCCTATGAAAAATATTGGACTATTCATCCTGAAATTCGGGACGACGAGACACTTCGTACATAATAAGCATTTCAACCAAAAGAGATTTTAATTTTTAATCATGAACAGATGAATTCGTCCAAAAAATAGAAAATTTTCAACAAAATAGGTGAATCCTCAACCAAAAAAGATCAATTTTGAACCAGTTGCATTTTTAACCAAAAAAGATTTTTAAAAATTTCAAAGAGAGGAATTTTCTTACAAAGAGGAATTTTCAACAAAATACGAGTAGTCGAATTTTCAATCCAAAAAAGTTTCTGAGTTTCGGATAGAGGTACCTGTACCAAGGGTTTTCGCTGAATATGGTTACAAATCTAAATAAGTAGTCGCGGACAATGGTCTATGGATGGTTCCGAAGGAAAAACTTCCAAAGGAGCTTCAAAGCATACTTCGGAATCTCTAAGTAGGAAACCTTCTGGGAGTAACCCTGGCGTAGCAGCACGTAGGGACTTAGGTGGCCCTACATACGATTTTGATTCAAGAAGGTGAAACAAAACGGTAAAAACACGACGGGCTAAACTATAGGGATCTTCTAAAAAGCGGTTGAGACGCCAACTGATAAATCAATCGGACGCAACAAACAGCCAAATGGGGACTCCAAAGAAGCCCCATTCTGATAATAGTACACTTAATGAAATCAGGAAGTAGAAAAAGGTGCGGCTGAAAGATCCAACCGACTCTTATAATCTGACCCTTCAAAATCACCTAAAAATGCCATAATCGCCAAAGAGTTTCCAATAACGAAATACGATGATAAACAGGTCAAGGCAATTGAAGCGGCACTAGAGAAGAAAATCTATAGGGTACAACCTGGAGAAGTCATCCTCAGATTTGAAGATTGCCGCTTCAAAAATCATCATCTGTTCGGAATAAGTATACCGAACTTGGCTCATCAAAGCTGTTGGCGGATTACAACCTTGGGCGGGAGCTAAGATTAAGGTGATCGACAGCAAAGACCTCCTGAAGGCATTGAAGCTGCTGGCTTGGATCCTTGATGTATTCGTCGAAACAACAGCAGTACTAAAGAAGAAAACAGTCCAAAATCCGACCTTGAAAACTGGAGGGTGGAAGGTTATCGATATCAAAGCAGGTATTCAAGCTACCCAGATTGTAATAATTGCAGAGACAGAAGTGGTTAAAAGTCTCAAGAAGATCGACTGCAGACCACACTATGGGTTAAAGAAAATTAATATGAAGATCCTCTCAAAAACCAAAGTAACACCCGAAACAAAGATCCGAATCTGTTTTCGGAAGATGTGGAGGATACAACTAGAAGCTAATATGGACACTATATGTCCCCCTTTCAGTCTCGATTTTATCCAGATTAACCTTCACCACGCTACAGGAGCGTCTGCTATCTTAGGCAGATGTTTGATAGCAGAACAAACAAGACTTACAAGGCAAAAGTTAAAGGATTAAACAACAAGAGCGGATCAGTCATTGTTGATTGTTCCATGGAGACACCTAAGGCAGCACTTCATGTCAGAGGCAATAATAAATTGATTGTATTACCAAGGTTTTTTAGAGATTTGGTGGCAATAAAGATGGAGCAGCATTAAGGAGTCAGGCGCCAACCTATGGTGATTTTCTCAGAGTAACTACCATCTTACTTCCAAGACACACCACACTCTGAGTGGAGAAATCTGGTGGACCACTGCTGTGTTACAGGATGGCCATCGCTCATCGGATGTGATACTAACGCACATCATTCTACGTGGTGTACATATATATGCACATATATGCTTTTCCTTGACAGCTGACAGATCAGAGGCTCAAAAGTTTAGGTATAGAAATCCTAAATCCACTGACTGGGATACTTATAAAGAGGATTTTAGTAGTTTGCTCGGCGATATACCAGGCACACAGTTCTGCTCAAAAACATGGAGTTAGTAACCCCGTAAATTGTAGGATGAACTACATGTTGAAAAACAGAACGGTAGATACTATACTACATGATAATGAAGTGAGGGCGAAAGTTTGAAGGGGATGTCCACAAGAAGGAGTTTTTTCATATGCCCAATTAGCGCTTGTCATTGATGATCTAATTCGCGTTTTAATCGAGTCTAATTTTTACACATAGGGCTATGTAGATGACTTGACAATCACCGTTATAGGGAAACATGGGGGGCACCTTAGTGGAACTCATGCAGTCAGTGCCCAACATAGTAGAGCAATGGTGCAGGGACCATTGTTTGTCCGTTAGCCCGGACAAGACAAAGCTCATGCATTTTGCTACAAGAAGGAAGCTTCCTGCTGGTAGTGAAGTAGAATTTCGAAAATCAGCAAAGTATTTAGAAGTAATATTCAACCCTGAATAAACCTGGAAACTCCATGTTGACGCAGTGGTAAAGTAGATGCGCAATAAGGAAAACTTTAGGCTTGAAACCCAGAATTACTTACCGATTATAGACAATAATAATCACACCCATAATAGCATATGCATTAACGCTCTGGTTGCCAAGGATAAAACTAATAAGTACTATAAAACAACTGGAAAGCCTGCAAAGGGTTTTCTGCTTGGCGATCAGTCAGCGGAGGTCTATAGACTCCTAGTAGGGGACAACCTTAATGATGTTGAGATGATAGATCTCAATATCTGTTAGCGCATGCTATGCAAGGATACTATTCTCGCTATGCAAACTGATGTTATATTGAGGAAATAGCATGATGGAGGGAGAAGGGAAGAATCATTTAGACCAGAAGCTCTCGTTTGGTACACAGACATCTCTACAGACTCCTTAGAAACAGGGGCTGAAATCTATAAGGAAAAGCCCAGGGCTGAGCTAACAATAGCACTGAGCAAATTTAATACAGTTTTCCATGCCAAAATACCAGATATTAAAGCTTGCCTAAAGGATATTTGTAAGCAAGCATATGCAGGGCAGCAGATTCACATTTGTTCTGAGAGTCAATCAGCACTTACAGGTCTTACATCTGGAGAGATCACTTGCAGACTGGTCTGGAGTTGCCTTAAAGATCTTCTTGAGTTTCCCGGAAAAATAGGATCAGCCCTAACTGGGTTTCTGTATATGAATATATTGAAAGTAATGAGAAAGCAGATGCACTGGTTAAGACAGGAGCCTCACGGCCTCTGATTAGCCCGGAACCCTACTGTGGTATCTCGTATCAATCGGCGAAAGGTCCTTGTCATCGCTCCATCGGCGAAAGGTGTCCGTCATACGCTCCAATATCGACATAGGGCCCAGAACTGACATAGGACCCAAAATTGACATAGGGCCCAAAATTGGGATGTGGCCCAAAATATATATAGGGCCCAAAATTGGCATAGGGTCAAATTATACATATGTCCCAAAATTGACATAGGGCCCAGAATAGACACAGGCCTAAAATTGATACTGGACCAAAATTGACGTAGGGTCTAAAATTGACATTAGACCAAAAATATAAGTATCTAAAAGTACAAAACCTGTCCTCGTAGGCGCTCGGTGCCTAATTTGACTATTTTTTTGTTAACTATTTACAAATTATTATGTTTTAGCAAAATTTTAAGAACGAAATTATTTCTTGATATTAAAAAAATCATTCACAATTAAAATTTTCTTATCAATAATGTTTAGAAACATTTGGAAATAAATGTTATCATGAAATAAAATTACTTATATGGGAATTTTGATTTACATAATTGATGGTACAGAAAATTTGTAATCTTTATTAATAGATAAGCCAACTAAAACCAGTCACCATGAGTCGTATTCACGCATTGTCGTCACCAATTAGGTTTTCGGCAACAATGTATGCGAGATCTGGTTATATATTTTTAAGGAAAACATGAATGACTACTCGACTTAGGTTGAAAATGAACTTTTTGATTCAGAATTCATATTTTCGGGTGAAAAATTCATATTTTTGGTTCCAAATTTGTCCTTTCCACTCAAAAATTCAACAATTTAGTCAACTTTTTTTTTGTTTCTGACTAATAAATCTTTCTTGGTTAAAAATTCAACCATTCTGGTGAAAATTCGTTAAAAATTCGTCTTTTCGTCTTAAAAATTCAACAATTTGGATGTAATTTTGTTCTGACTTGATTAGAATATCTTTCTTGTTTGAACATTTGTCATTTTGGTTTGAAAATTCAATTAAACTTTTTTGGTTTAAATATCAATTATTACATCTTTCGTTGACAATGCATCGTTTTTTGACTCAAAATTCAACTGTTTGGTTGAAAGTTCGAATGCGTTGTTAAAAATCAATTTTTTAGTTGAAGATTCATGATTTTAGTTCAAAAGTCACCTCTTTGTATAAAAATGTAACTGTTCAGTTACAAATTCGTCTTTCTTGTTGAAGATTCATTTCAGTCGAAAATTTAGTTTGAGGGGTGTCTCAAGCCTCATTCCCAATTCCATTTTACGTTAAAAATTAATAAAATTGCCTTACTTATTCAAAATACAAAATAATAAATAATAATATCATATATATTTTATGTATATAACAATATTAATAAAATACAGAATTGTCCTGTGGTATATTTTATGCCGTTTCACAAAATTTTAGTGATATATCTTTTTAAATTTTAAAAATAGGAAGGCCAGGAGAAATACATGGGACAATTTGTGAGATCACGGAATATCATTTGCCCTTAAAGATAGATTTATTGTTTGTTATAATTATTTCGTAATAGATAGTAAGTGAAGCTTATTCGTAAAAATAACACAAGTTAGAACTTTGTTTTTAAAAATAACTTATTTGAATATTAGTGTTTCTATTATATATGTAGAAACAAGCTGCAATTCTTGTCCAATCCAATAATCTAGGGCTGATTCTATTTTTTCAAAGATTCTTTAAAATAAGTTATTTAAAATACTGAATATGATTTAGGAAAACACTTGCTCACAAAAATAATGCTAATTGTATGATATCTAAGAAAATCAGTTATTCTTTCTTTAGGAATAAATGATGATTGCAGCGTTCAGGAACAATTGAAACGACAAATAAAAAATCTAGGGGCAGCTCTAGGGCCTAGAAAAGTCTAACTTGCTATTTTTTAATTTGAATAATTCCAAATAAGGATTAATCGATGAAATAATACACTGCAATTAAAAATGCACTAAAAATTATAGATATATAAGATAATATTTTATTTACCGATAGAATTAAAGATCACCGCCAAAGTCAGTAACAGTGTACAAATAGCAATCTTCATATTTTTCAAATAGAGGAAACTGTTTCGTAGAAAATTTCGTGTTTGATATAACTATTGAATATTCTGAAACATGTTTCTTACCTATATATATACTAGTCGCTATCACATGCGTCATTCTGAATAATTCCATTGCAAGGCGGATTGGAGGGGTGAAGTTTATTTTTCTAAGATAAAATATTTGCATTTCATAAATTTATTATTTATTCGTAAATTTAATAGAGAAGGCGGAAATCAAATGCAGAGTAAACATATATCATCATCAGATATACGTATAAAGTAATAATGTTTACGTAAAAAGTAATCTAATTTATATGACTAACAAATTGTCAATATTTAATAGCTGCCTTTCAATTTGGGGATTAATAGGCAACGTCAAAAGAATTTGTCATACGCTCAGAAAAATATTTTTCTAGATTTAGGGGAACCGTTTCTTTAAAATACTTTCTTTCATTTAACCACAAATAACTGCAAAAATGAAGACAATTATTTTGAATTGAAGACAAATTTTCATTGCAGCAACACAACTTTCCTTTGAAGCAAAGAAATTTTTTGAAATCAACTAAGTTTTTCTTTTTTAAACATGGAGCGTAAATAACTAATAATAAATTAATTAATTGAAAATGATTTTTACTACGGAAAACATAAAATAAATGATAAATATATAGTTTCAAATCTGAACAGTCACACTGGCCTATGTTATACCTTTGTCATAAGATTTTTCAACAACAAAAAAATCAAAATTGGATATGATATAGAGGTGATCTATTTGAGTTTTGTCTTTTTATTAATTTTTTGTTATTTTCATTGTTTGAATTATTTAAAAATGCAGATATTAATTTGTTTACATATAGAATTATCTTCTTTTGAATTACCATGATTGTACAATGAACATTAATTAGTGAAAATTTTTAAACCTTTTTTGTAAGGAAAGTCCTAATTTTATCTTACTTTTTCCATATTTCTCTATAAAAATTAGACATGCGGTGTACCCAGTACAAAATACAAGGTAAGTACATCAAAACAAAGCTCCTTATTATGAAAAAATTCAAAATAAGTAAGCAAAAGTTATTATTTAAAAAGATGGTAATGCAAAAAGGATAAATTTGTATGTGTGAAAATTTAATATATGCATTTTTGAGGCATTGGTAAAATAAAAACAGCAAAAAATCAATTAAAAATACAAAACTCAAACAAGAGACCTATAAATCATATCCTATTTCAAATATTGGGGGGAGGGGGTTTTATTGACTAAAAATGAGGAAGTCTAAATTGGCTTTGAAACATGTTGTTCCCAAGTAGTTTTGTCAGATTTTTGTCTCTAATAAGCCGGAAAGGAGGTAGTTTGGAAATATAATTTTGATTTATGAATTTTTATATGTGTTCATTTCGTTGCTTAAAATAATTCATTAGAAGGACAATTTTATTTCGATCTTAAATGAATTTCTTTCAATAGAGACACTAAACTCAAAATGTGTTCCGATCTGCAGAGTTGCCTATAAATGCTATTGACAATTTAACAAAAGATATATATTTTTGTTTAATTATTGCTTGAAGGATGATTTTCAATAAGCAATTTTAGAAATTTTTGATTTTTTGACTATTTCTTTTCATATTTAGAAAATATATAATAATCGGGATAGGTTGGTCTAGAATCAACCACAAAAAAATTATCAATATAGATTTATTTAATACCCTAGAAAGAAAAAACTTATATTCTGTTGTAAACGATTGAAAGTTTTCAATTGTCAATAATTTTTCTGAATCCTGATTTTTCATTGCCAGAAAATGAATAAAATTTTGAAAACAATATATTTGTCTAAATCATACAAGCTCATTTAATATTGTCTGCCTCGAAAAGCGAGAAATCTAAGGCGATTCCGATCGCCTTATTATTTATTCAAGTAACCACCTTTTTCCGAGAGTTAATCTTCAATGAGGTAAAATTTAATTCATATTCTGCAATAACACATTTATGATTAGAGAATAATTTTACGTTTATAGTGTATAGGAGATAAAAGCTTCTAAAGTTTATTTTACTTTCGATCGGACATTTTTGGGCCTCGCGCTGGATATTTTTATTCCTCGAACTTGACTTATTGTTATAAATGTTTCAATAAATACGATTTGTGAATTGTTTAAAAATTGAACAAGAATAACTGAATGTCGTCCATGGCTCAAATGTGTATTTTTAATCACGGCAGTATCTATATAACGAAAAATACAGCGATTTATATCAAAATTTCTGTGAAAATAGCCCCTTTTGTAAGTAACAAAATAATTTTGCGCCGCAGTTATTGTTCGTTTTACAAAAATTAGGTTGTGAGTTACTAAAAAGTGGTTGGTATAACAAAAATTTATTTGGCCCTAAAAAAATTTTTGTTCAAGTACTGTTTATTACTTGTACTATAAAGTTTGTTTTCAATATGGCTGATGTCAACGGATATGACAGAAAAGGAACGGATTATCGTGTGGCTGTGAGGTTTTTTAAGTAGTATTGAATGAAATAAAGTTTTATTGAGCGTGAATAATGTCAACTATTCTCCGACTAAATGTTAAGACTATTTTGTGAATGAAGAATGTTTGCTTTTTAGAGTTCATAGCTATTTATAAAAAATGACAGTGGTGATATTAATTTTCCTCCATTTGTCTTGAAAATTTATGAATATGAACATAGCTTCTTTATTCAATTTCACAAAATATAAGAAGATATTCCTTGTTTAAAAAAAAAAAAAAACTAGAAAAACAAAAAGCTAGAAGGAGGAAAAATGTTTTCATTCAGCAAAATGCACTTCATTATTGAGGATAATTCTTGCGGGTTATCACAATTCCGTCTGTAATCATAGATTATCCTAATAAAATTTAATTGTGATTAATTATTCTTTAAATTGAAGACGCTTTATTTACTTCATTCGTTTTTCTCAATTTAGCGTTTTTTGACATGAATTAGATCTGTTACTATATTTAGAAAAAAATCATTTCCATCAACAAAACCATATTGTTACTTCGACCAAATAATTGTATTGTTTTTACAAAAATACGGCTAACTATACAAAATATAATTTTTCAACCAAAGAAATGTTTTTTATTACAAAAAAAATTTTGTTAAGCATACCACACTGTTTGGTTGGATCAAACAAAAGGTTTTGTTGCTTCTATAGCAACCAGGAAATTTGGCTGAGATAGCAATACTTTTGTTCGGCCACCCAAACATTGTTCTCGATAGTTATTTCGATTCAGCCGATTTCACCTTTTTTGAATATTTAAAAATAAATGGACCCTACGTTCGTATATTGTAGGGAAAGAATCTATTAAATATATTTTCTCACATGTTTTGCACGAAGCGACTTTCAAGCAAATTGGGTTCGATAATTCTATAAAAAAAAGTGTATTAAAATGTATGCATCCTCTATGAAAAATGTTATTATGTAATTATCATATAACTATACTGTATATAAATATGTTTAAATAGAAATTTATTAAATTCAAAAATTCGTCCAAAATTGAATATTTTTCTCTTTAAAGATTGTTTTTATGAAAAAATTTATATCAAATTATTATATTATATACGAATTCAAGGAATTCAAAAAATCCAAGGAATTCACAGAATTCAAGGAATTCAGAGAATTCAGAAAATTCAAGGATTTCCGGGAATTCAACGAATTTAAGCAATCCAGAGCATTCAACGAATTTAAGGAATTCTGAGATTTCAAGGAATTCAACAAATTCAAGGAACTTAGAAAATTCAAGGAATTTAGAGAATACAAGGAATTGAAAAAATGAAAGGAATTCAAAGAAATCAAGGAATTCAGAGAATTCAAGGAAGTCAAAGAATTCGAAGCATTCAGAAAATTCAAGGAATTCCACGAATTCAAGGAATTTAAGGAATTCAAACTATTCAGAGAATTCATAAAATTCGGAGAATTCAAGGAATTTAGATCATTCGAGGAATCCAGAGAATGCAAGGAATTCAGGTAATTCAAGAAATTCAGAGAATTGGCGGAATTCAGAGAATTCAAGGCAATCAGAGAATTCAACGAATTCAGGGAATTCAATTAATTCAGAGAATTGTAGGAATTCAAAGAAATCAAGGAATTCAGATGATTTAAGGAATTCATAAAATTCAAGGAATTTAGAAAATTCAAGGAATTCAGAAAGTTGAAGGCGCGCAGCGAATTCAGGGAATTTGAAGAACTCCAGGAATTCAGTGAATTATACGAATTCAAGGGAATCAGAAAATTCGAGGCATTCAGAAAATTCAAGGAATTCAGAGAATTCAAGGAATTTAGAGAATTCAAGAAAATTAGAAAATTCAAGGAATTTAGAGAATTCAATTGATTCAGAGAATGCAAGGGATTCAGAGAATTCAAGGCAATCAGAAAATTCGAGGCATTCAGCAAATTCAAGGCATTCAGCAAATTCAAGGAATTCAGAGAATTCAAGAAATTTAGAGAATTCAAGGAATTTAGAGAATTCAACAAAATTAGAAAATGCAAGGTATTTAGAGAATTCAAGGGATTCAGAGAATGCAAGGGATTCAGAGAATTTAAGGGATTCAGAGAATTCAAGGGAATCAGAAAATTCAAAGCATTCAGCAAATTCAAGGCATTCAGCAAATTCAAAGCATTCAGCAAATTCAAGGAATTCAGAGAATTTAAGGAATTTGGAGAATTCAAGGAAATTAGGGAATTCAAGAAAAACAGACAATTTAAGGGATTCAGAGAATTAAATGAATTCAGTGAATTCAAAGAATTTAGAGAATTCAAGAAATTGAGAGAATCCAAGGAATTTAGAGAATTCAAGGAATTTAGAGAATTCAAGGAATTCGGAGAATTTAAGGGATTCAGAGAATGCCAGGCATTCCAAGAATTCTATAAATACAAAGAATTCAAGCTCCTGAGAATATACATAATGATTTTCGTTCCTGGAATTCTCATAATAACTTGAATTTGCTGAATTCCTTGAATTCCCTGAATTCTCTAAATTCCTTAAATTTGCTGAATTCCTTTAATTCACTGAATGCCTTGAATCTGCTAATTGCCCAGAATTCGAAATTTCAACGTGTACATTTTTCACTTAGACAACTGTACACGTGCACAGTTATCCAAGTGACGACTGTGCGCGTGCACAGATGGCACGTGCACAGTTGTCCGCCTGACCAACGACGTGCACAGTCGTCCGTCTGGCCATCGACGTGCACAGTTGAGCACGTGCAAAGTTGACCCCATCCCATTTCGGACATGTGGGGTAAATCTGGACATTCCTAAATTAATAGTTTAATTTAATTTGTCAATTTTAACTACCAATTTAGGAATGTCCGAATTTACCATACATGTCCGAAATTACCCCGTTTAACGAACGTGGCCTTTACGTGGAGTATAATTTGAAGATAGACTTATACAAATGGCTATAACTGGTGAGAAAATGTTTTACGAATTAAGAATTTAAAGGGCATTCATTGAGTTTGTAACTGAAGATAGTTAATACTTCGGAAAAGGTAGCATTGGACGATTACACTTAAAAAAAATTCTAGGGTATCAATAAATATAGTATTGATTTATTGAATCAAGAACACTCGTTCAAAAGCCGATGTTTTATTGATTCAAATGGTACTATCGGACTTATAGCATAACCATAAACATAACTTTTAAATAAAAGTGTTGTTTATTCAACGTTATCTTTGTAGAGATTTCAATTACAGTTCTATAGAATCTATTTTTTCTTTTTAGCATTTTAATTATTTTCAAATTTCAAGTTCTAGGCGCATAAAATTTGACTATTTTCAAACTGTAGCCTTAAAAAGTGAACATTTCGGACTTGTAAGTGTTTAAGACTAAATAATTTGTACTTTAAGAAGAGTTAAAAGAAGACAATAACTTCAAATTCAACTGTTTATCATAAAGTGTCTGCAATTTGAAAATTATATGTTACAAATTTTGCATAATAATTAAGTTATAAAATGAATTTCTCTTTCTTAATGTTAAACGAAAAGAACTCGCAAAAATAGATCATTGAAGTTATCATTTGCAAAAACGCTACGAATTGGTAATAATCAATGACTACAGAGATTTTTTGACAATATTTTGCGTAATAGGTCAGTTTTACCATTAATCTCTCTTTTTACATGTAAATAATGATATTATTATATATTTTATTTCACTTACTTCCTTCTTATCCGTATTTTTATTACCCTTTCCCCCTTTTCTTCCTCTAATATCACCATTATGGGATACTCTCTCTCTCTCTCCTCTCTCCCCCTCTCTCTCTCTCTCTCTCTCTCTCTCTCTCTCTCTCTCTTACCTTTTTATTCTTCTCTCCATTTTTCTCAACCATTCCTTATCCTATTTCCAACTCCTCTACCTCCAAACTTCCGTCTTGAGCTTTCTACCTTCTCTATCCTACTTTCAAGCACATCTATCTTTATACTAGGCTCTTCCTGCTTTTTTCAGTCTTTGCTCTAAAGTCTGTCATCCTTTCTTCCAAATTTGCTGTGACTTTTGCCCATTACTTTATCTCTTTTTTAGTTAGTCATTTCCCTCCTTATTTCTTCTTTTATTTCCTCTTCTCTTTCTTTTGGCCCTTTTTAAAAATTTCTTTTAAATTTAAATTCTCTTCTCGATAAAACCCAAACTTTTCGTCCTCAATCTCTAACTTTTATTTCATATTTTCAAGCAATGATTTTGCATAAATTGGATTTTTTGAGTATTTGTTTTTTAAAAAACATTTTTTTAATGAACCTAATTCTGTGTAAGCCTTCTTGTGCAATTTTGTTGCTCAATTTGGTTTTTTAAAGTTTTAAGTTGTTAAAAAAAAAATTACTTTCAAATATTAAACAGAGACATTAAGCCATAGACCCTGAGTCATTCTCTGGCGTTCAGCTCTTTTGCCGTTCTCAAAAGTTCGATTTTTCGTCAACCAAAAACTTTATCATCTGGCACTGTGATCGATTTTTCCAAAAAATTCTTTTTGATAGGGAAGTAATTTTTCATAAATAAACTTTTATTGTGCAATTTTGTGTATTTACAAAAGTTTAAGAAAAATTACTCCCTCTTAATTAAAATGAATTCTTCAAAAATAAAATTCTTTTTGATAGGGATTTAATTATTCATAAATAGAATTCTTCTGTGTAATTTCGTGCATTTACAGAAGTTTGAGAAAAATTACCTCCTTCTAGTTAAAATGAATTTTTTCAAATACATTATAGAATTTTAAAAAATAAATAAAAATTTGTGGGAATGTAGTTATGCAAAACTGGACCCCTGTTGTGCATTTTTGCACATTGAGTGAGGTTTTTAAGATCTATTACTTTTCCATAACTAAAAAATAAAAAATATTTTATTTAAAATAAAAAGTTATATCATGGCATTCCGGTACAAGC